>RAON01000118.1:0-101186 GCA_009805295.1 Neurospora sp. FGSC 6877 | reverse complement strand
TTTTTTTTTTTTTTTTTTTTTTTTTTTTTTTTTTTTTTTTTTTTTTTTTTTTTTTTTTCCATGACATATGCCTTGGTGACGAATCCGTCTTCGATCTCCTTCCAGGCAACAATGTCTCTGATGTCTTTTGCTTTGCACGATGATGCTCTTGATACCGTCCATCTTGGCTAGGGTAATTCACCCGTTTGGCCCTTGAAGTCCGTTTTGTTAACGAAGTCAGCTATGCCCTGGGACTTGGCAACACCTCTTCATGTCGTCATCGGTCCTCTCTACTCAGTCGGTCGGCGCCTGACTCGGGGTCAAATGGGTTCGACGTTGTGTTGTCAGCTGTGAATCTGATGAGTGACTCGCCGTTAAGATAGGGTACATGTAGGAAATCGTAGGGTGCGGGCAGGTTTTCCCCTGATCCCGCGCCTCTTACGACCACTCGTTAGTACATTGCCTTCTTCTTCAACCGCTTGTGTTTCCCCCCTCTTACCCCAGCACTATCCCATTCCCCTCCGACTCCGTCACACCAAGAGCTTCTTAGAATCACGGGCTTCATCCTCCCCCACACCCTCATCCGGCTCTCTTGCTCACTTTCCCCCCGGACCCCCTCATCTGCTCTCTTTCCAATAACTAGCTCCTCAACTCCCTAACATACTTGCGCTTCAACTTGAACCAAAGCCGCTCATCATCTTTGACCCTCTTATTGTGACAAGCCTTCTTACCCTCCACAGATCCATATCCCGACTCAACGGCCTACATACAAATATCTCCTAATCTATACCCTACTAGATAGTGTCTTTTCTAAACTCCCGCTGATCAAACCATGAATATTTACTGAGCATTAGCACGCCGTAGGTATCGATAAATATAATATAATTAGCCACATCCGTTGTGATAAAGGTTACCTGATCGTTCAAGCACAAAAACCAATATACAGACCGTCACTGCTTCATCCTCACTCACTCAACTGTCGAGCATGCAAAATCTCTTGGGCCGCCGCCTGGTGTGCTGGGGCCTGGATTTGGACACAGAGATTTGTTTGCTGGCACGAAGGGCGCCGTCATGAGGAAGCGAGGCTTTTGTCACCTGGGTCGACGCCGACGCCGACGTCATGCTCGTTGTGATGACTGCCGCCGCCGATGAAGAGTCGGGTCCGGGTGCTTGAGCTTCTGAGAAAAAGCTGGCTTCGCAGTCCTGCTGCAGTTGTTGATGCAGCAAGGAGGCATCATTCTCAAAAAAGGGGGTTCATATCTCGTCCTGGATGCGATTTTTGCTGGGAGACAAGGGGGAACTGGAAGAGTACTGCCGGGGACGGGGTGGTTTGTCTGCTGGCTTGTCTGCTGGCTGCGACGCCGTAGACGTTCGTGCGCTTCGGCCAAGCGTGCCTGGTTTTTTTTTGCGTGCGATTCGTCCCTGCAGTGCCCGAACGCCGAGATGCCTTTGCGGAACTCGTCAACGTTGTGCATGATGAAGTATGTCTCAACATGAGTGAAGTGGTACGTTGGCTTTGAAGAGCCCCATTCAGGTCTACCAACGCGCATGGCATAATGGGTGAGAAGGCCAGATGCACTAGAATAAGTCCAGGCGTGTGCCTTGGCCGTGTCGTCATATTTTGGGTCGTCCACCCTAAAGTTCTCAAGAGCAAAGACAGCACGAGCTGCCGCGGCAGCGCTGTAAGCGGCCTGCCACTTCATTATATCGAGATGTTGAAGCAGACTACCGTCTCTGCAGTCGATCCACACATGGACCTCAGTCATGTATATATATATTGAGGGTGTCCCTCTCATCATTCACCTACTCTCCTTTAGCTCTTCAGTCATTCAATCAAGGAATTCTCTTGCCGATCCTCTGCCCCAAATTCCCTGTGCCCACTCATGTGCTCCAACACGAGACGCCCGGCGGGACCTCCAAGTTCCATAACGAAATCCATAACGAAATGTGGCGCAGCTGGAGCGTTTGGCAGTGATGAAGGTACAATTAAGTGGCCGATGCTGTCCCGGATTGGCTTGGCGATATCTTGGAGATGGGTTACATAAACAAATCAGGCCGAGGCGCAACAGTGCGGTTTTCAGTCATCGAGCTCATGTTGCCCCAAGGAAGCCCGCTACTGTGCGGAAGATCAGGGTCCCTTTTACCTCTACCCCGCCCTAGTAGAGGTTGTAACCCTCTATGGCCAACACAACGTTGGCATGGATGCCCCGTTTCGAGCCCGCGTAAGCGTTTGCTTCAAAGATCCGCTCGATAAAGCCATCCGAGCATTCTGATGGTGCCAGCGAGGGCCTCACAGGTCTTTCCCGTCGTAGTTCTTCTCGATCGGCCAGCATGGAGGGTTCGCCATCGATAACGATCCCATTATTTTCCAGGATGAAAGGGAAGGCATTGGTGTATACGCTGCCTTTGTCCGGCTCCGTTGTACCGCAAGAATCTTCTTCCAGAGCCAGAGCCGAGGCCGAGGTTAGCGCCGGGGCAGAGACTGAAGCCTTGGGATCCGTCGGGTTGGTGTTTCCCGAGCCCTCGCCCGAGGCTTGGAAGGTGTCGTGCGATGGAAGATTGGAGGACATCCTGTTGAGCTTCGCCAGATTTTCGCGTGGTAGGCGAGTGTCGGTGCCCGGAGGAGCAGGTGTAATAGTCTGGTGATCGTCGGTCTTCCGTTCCGGGTTTGGCTGACCGATGACGGCGATAGGGCTATGCTCGTCCTCCTTGGTAGAGAGAAGGTCGACATGGTTGTCTTGAGGTAAGGACGGAGGAGATGGATGATATGTCTGGACTTGGTGATGTTGCTGACGGGGGCCGTGGCCCGTCTTCGCCCACTTGGCCCTCTTGGCCCCGTCTTGTCGCGGTTCTGGAGGAGACGGGTCGTCTTTGCGTGGCCTTTTCGAACGTTGTCGTGCCATGCTGGACTGGAGGGATACCAAGCAGAGAACAAGACACCGTCGAGAGAGAGGACGCGTTGGGCTTGTTTGTTGCAAGTTGATCGCTGGACGTGCATTCCTACCCGCATTAACAAGTGCCACGTTGACATGGAGGTCTTTTGCACCCACTTTTACACTTTCAATCACACTCTTGCACCGCCTACCACCACCCCATATGATCGCTGTCGCGCAAGCCTCATCTTTCATGTTTTGGTGTAGAAATCGTATATTTTGAAGGGCCTGTTGTTGACATGCCGCCTTACAGCACTTACTGCACTTACAGCGGTTACAGCGACCATGGGACCCATGTCAGGAACATTGAAAAACGGTTTTTTTACACCAAATACAGCCTATTTTATATGACAGCTGTCATTGGAGGTTTGGGCGTACCTGGAGGGTCGATAGGCGTGCTTTTTTTGTTGTTGTTATTGTTATTTTTAACGTCTACTTCCGCCTCCCGTAGGGCATGAGACGTGCCACAGCGGTGAATCTAGTGTACAAAGATAAGAGCAGTGCCCTGACACGCCCTATGGCGCCCAGTGTCCCTATTCCATCCACTAAACCAGTAATCTGAGGGCAAACCGAGGCCTATAGCCAGTGTATCTCACGTGCTGCCCATAGCGTAAACGCGGCCCAGCACCTCTATCAACCGTCCAGTGGACGAGCCAGCGATGTGGCGAAATCCGTAAAAACAAAGAAGAGACAAAAAAAAAACACTCTACTCCTCACCGCTCTCTCCCTCGCTGTCATCCCGCACGGCTTCCTCCCGCCGTCTAATCCGATGGACCAGCCTGTCCAAATCCGCCGTAACCCTCTCGATCTCATGGCTTTGGCCAACTTCTATCCCTTCGTCCCGTAGGAACCCGGTTCGATGGGCGTGCGTGGAGGAGTGCCTCTAGTTGCACAGACCTCTTTTCTTCTCGAGACATGTTCCTCTAGTGCAACCCAGAATGCAAGCAACCTAGCAAAAAAGCCCCCTTTTGTGGCCAGCTGAGTTGCGAAAAAAGAGCTGTACAGAAATGCGGGAACCTGCTAATGCAGAAACATTTCCGTTTCCTGTTAGAAAGTGCGATGATTGGACACGTTGCCAAGTATAGACTACCTTATCAAAGGTACGCGTGACTATGCGGTTAGGCAGGCTGAGGTGCCTACCACAGACAGGGCATTCACGCAGTGGAGGGAGGCCAAAGGTAGGGGTAGAACGAAAGGTGCATTAACTGCTAGTCCGTTCGTCGAGAAGAGGAGACTCTGGCAGCTATATATCTACATGTAACGATGTCCGTTCTGGGGTACTGGCAAGCACATTCGCGACCTGGACAGCTGTTAAGCTGGCTCTCCAGTAACGGTCATTCCAGGGTTAGGGTATATCTTGGGAGCAAATGTAGAGGTAAGTAAGTGATGAACCCGAAATAACTGTCTGAACATCAGCAATAGAATGGAACTATGTGTGACAACAGGGCAAAGGATGATTTTTCAGGGAGTTAATTTGTTCAATTCGAGTTTAATTAATACGGAATAGCTGGGTTCCAAGGTATGGCTGCGCAGTGTCCCAGCAGTGCGTGAGCTAATCAACGATGCAATCCATCGGATTTTGCCCACTTGCAACTGTAACATTTTGCCTCTCTTCTGACCCTCAAAATTCTCCATGTTTCCGTTAATGTTCTCTCTGTTGTTTCGCAATTTGCATGAACCCTGCTTGGTTCCCCATGTTCCAAAGACCGAAGCTCAATAACCCACTCGCCAACTTTGTGGTCACACTATCCTCTATGCCAGCTTCCTAGAGGTATACTGATCCAAGCCCACGCCGGTGGTTTCTTGTCTTCCTGTTGATCGAAATTCCGTTGATGCTCCCATTATGCTCTCTCCCCCTCCCCGATTCCCCTCAAAAACCACCCCTCCTCCTCCTCTTCCCTCCCTCCCTCAAGTACCTCTCCCTCTCAACACCTCCCAACTTCAAACTGACCAGAAAAATCATGTAATTCGTCGCCACCTTCACAAAATCCTCCAAGTGTATCTCTCCCCAACCCCTCCTCAAGCTTCCGTCCCGCATCATCCTTCCCACCACTGCCTGCCACCTCCTCTCATGCTTTCCAGCCCTGGCAGCCGCCTTGATTGCCTCGGTCGGGTATTTGTTCCGGTTCATGGGATCACATTCGATCTCAATAAATTCGTCCTCAAAAGTGTGTTTCAAGCAGTGGATATAATGGCGGAGTTTGTAGAGCGCCAGGGGCTGCTCGGAAACGGGGAAGATGAGTTGGCGCGTGTAGTCGGATTGGATGCGGTCGAAAGTGCGGATGATGGTTTCCCAGTGGGTGTAGGGGTGGCCCCTGTAAATGGCGTAGAGGCGGTCGAAGAAGGGGGTGATGATGGATTCGAGAGTCGCTTGAGGTCCTGTTGAGAGGAGACAAAAGAACGTTAGAATTGTGGAAAAGTCGGTCGAGTCCAGCTTTGGAACTCGAAGCTTGAGAACAAAGTGAGGGAAGGGGGAAATTGTTCGCTTGAACAGGCTGGCTTATTCTCTTTGGACCTATGCACCTCCGGCGGGTAGATAAACCTACTCGGACAGGGACGTTGAGGTGTCTGAGGCGGAGTCAAGGACATCTTGTCCAGATGCTTCTTCTTCTTCTTCTTCTCTTCTGGAAAGGAACCGTGACGAAATTTTGAAAGCGACCACTAGCAACCCAAGCACACAACAAGCCAGAAAAACGCGAAGAACTTTCTGTCCATGAAGGCGCCAGAAGCGACGTAAGAAGAGCGCAGAAGGCCGCCAGCGCCAAGGGATGATGCAGTTGAGGATGTCTCTGGCAAAAGACAAGGCGGCCGAGTTGCCAGAAAAGGAGCCGAGGTTCAAAAGAAGAAAGAAAGGCCGAGTCCGAGGGCGGAAAGTGTACTGAGCAAAGGGAGTTGCTGTGAATTCCGACGGGAATAGCTGTTGCGTGGGTAAGGGTCGTAGAATCGCTTGCATCGAGCTAGTTATCGGTCGCGAGAAAGATGCCTGGGGGGAGAGGAATCACAAACATGGTGGCAAAATGTCAAGGTTTTTATGTCCTGAAGATGATTCAGAATATCGTTTGTCGAGTGGTGGATACCTATTCAGACACAATCGACGCATTCTTATTCTCTCGGTATTGTGATCTGATTGTAATGAGTCGAAGTGTGAAGCAACGGTTGTCAGCAAAAGCTCAGATTTTTACAATAGGATGAACAGCGAAACAATGGGATGAACAGTGACACAGTACAGAACCTGAAACTCAACTGAAGTGAAGGGCAGAACCGCGTGATGCTTAAACCTGAATTTTAAGTTCAGATGATAATCCTTGTGATCATCGAACATTTTGGGAGATCAAGGTTCCTGTTGTGGTTGGTGAAGTACGCTTCCAACTAAGACGTGAGAAGACTTGGGATGAGGAAGAGAGACTTCGAAATCTGATTGACGCCCGAATGAAGCGCGAGGATATCGTCGAGAACAACGTCAAAACTGGGTCAACAGCATACCAGCACCCCCAAAAAGCCTTGCTACATTTTCCACTGGGAATCACCTCACGCAAGACTAGCTGTAAGTAATGAAGCAAGCCGCTTTCTGGTAGTTTTGCTCCAGGAGCTGTATCCTGAGGAAGTCCGGGCCACAAAGAGCAGAGACCAAGGTAGATCGTAGAGAACATGACCTCCGGAAGTTGCACGACAAGGCACAGTTTTCCATTTGATCCAGGAGAAACGGAATGTTGAGATGGTGCTGGACGAGATTTGGCCCTTCGAGGAATGAGATAAAAGTCTGGGGAAAGGTTGAGCGCCTGTGAGCAAACAAAGCAAATGCGGGGCATAAGACAGATCTAACGACATCGATTAGCGAAGAGCTGATTCTACGATAGAGATAAAATACACAAAGCAGCTCGATTAACATGTGAATCGAATCCCGCGTAGACTTGAAACATTCGGTTCGGGAACGGGTAGCAAGATCGGAGAACCTAAAAGCCTGAGAGGCGAAAGAAGAAAGCATGAGCAGAACAGGAACACCGGGTTACCGGGCGTAAAGATAGCAAAAGGGAATGTGAATTGAAGGGATTGAACAGGCAAATAGAGTAGGAATAGAAACAAGATGCTGTATTGTGACAGATTCAGGTTCTGAAGGAAGAAAAATTGGACCCAAGCAAGCGAGGATATGAAATTCTTCAAACAGCGAGTCTACCAACCACCACACCCTGTCCCTACGGAAAGGGCTGAGCTCTAATGTCCCGAATGTTGCGGAAAGGAAGCCGCGAAGGTGCGCCCGAGTTTGGAGGAGAGATATGATGGAGCCCAAGTGAGGAAGGTGCAAGTTTGGGGATCAGTCTCCCGCCAAGACGCTATTTGGAATACAGGAAAACACCAAAAATGACACCCACGATATCCTGTCCAGCAATCACCACCATTGTCGTCGATCAAGTAAGGAGGATTTTTAATGGTTAATTCGGTAGTATCCCTTCTTGTTTTTCTTCGAGTACCCATGTAAATGCTGTTTTAGCGGACTTTAGCCGTCACCTTCGAATGCCATCCCACTCGGGACACACGACACGGAAGCAAACAAGACAATGACACTCGCGGATAAAATGCCGTCTACGACACGCATTTAGGCAATGCCACAAGACCAATCAGGTTCCATGCTTCATAGTAGCCTCGGAGCACTATAGCCTCAAAAAGCATATGATCTTGCAGGCTCGATGGTTGTGACGTGATGAAAGAGTCTTGGACACGTTTCCTTCAAGCACCAAGTCTGCATGCGAAAAGCCTCAAGAACATCATCAACCCAACTGGCGTACTCTTCTGTTGACTTTGCTCTGAACTATCCAGACCCCGGAGTCTCATCCTTCATCAAGTGGATCCTCCACACCACCACCAGCATCATCAGTGTTGTGTACCAGACAATCACGATGGCCTGGTTTACCCGCGCCGTTCTCCTCGGCCTGCTCGCCCAGCTCCCGCTTCTCACCCTCGCGAAGACTGCCGACAAAAAGCCTGCTGCCGCCGCACCGCCCATCGCAGGTTCCAAAGAAGAAGACCTCGCCTACGAACAAATCCACAAATCCCAAGTCGTCTACACCTCCAACACCACCTCCCCAATCCCGGATCCCCACACCCCCCCAACCTCCGGCTGGTGGTCCTCCAACATCTGCTCCCAACAAACATACTGCATCTACACCAACCTTGCCCTAGGTCACGGGCGAGGCATCGTGTTGCTCACCAAATTCACCGAGTTCCAAAAGATTGAGAGGCTGGATCAACACCTTGATAAAGCCGAGGATCGGATCGAGTGGTCCTTCACCACCACCACCACCACGACGACCGCTACCACCTCTGAAACAGCAGGAACAGCAGGAACAGTAGGAGCAACAGGGACAGAAGGCAGAGAAATCCAGAAAGAAGAAGAAAAGCCCTTCTCAGAAAGTTACATACTCTCCAAAGGCCCCGGACTAACCGCCACCGTCCCTTTGCGGCGCGGCAAGTCGTTGATGAGCGCGGCACCGGTGTTGCTGGTTCACAAGGACTTCTTCGCCGATATCTGGCGGCGGTCGGAGCGTAACAAGTTGCTAGAGAAAGCCGTCTCCTTCCTCCCGCCTGCGACGCGGGAAAGGTTTGATAAGCAACGGACTCTCTCCCTTAGCCCAAGCCCGGGTCCGGGTCCGGACGGGAAGGATGGGAAGGATGGGAAGGAAACAGGAACTGGGACGAAGAAGAGGTCAATAGAGCAACTCCTCCTCGCCTCCCCCTTCGAGATCGACTTGGGCAGCAACTCCTACAACCCACTCGGCCAGGAGTCACTGCAAGCCGATCACTCAAAGCACTACGTCAACTACCCTTCCATGTCCCTCTTCACGCACTCCTGCCGACCTAACATGGCTTTCCACATCGACAGCAACTTGGCTCTGCGGACGACCGTTGCGAGGAAAGTTGCTCCGGGGGAGGAGTTAAGCATCGCTTATATCGATCCGATGAAGCCACGCACAGAAAGGCAGGAGTGGGTTGAGAAATACCGTCCCTCTGCATCTGGATCAGGAAAAGGAGAAGGCTGTCCCTGCCCCGCCTGCTCCGGCCACTACCCCCCTATCCTATCCAAACAGCACGGTCACCCGCACACTTCTTCACCTGCCGAAGAGCTGGCCAAATCCGACGCTCGACTCGCTGAGTTGGAGAGTATCCGGTCCGAGTTACGCAATCATGAATCCCGCAAGGTGACGCCAGAGATGATTGAAAAGTTCTTAAAGTTGCACGTGGAAGAAGGGCTGGAGAGCAAGATGGCGGAGGCGTACGAGTTGGCGGCGACGAACTATAATTATCTGGGACAAGACAGGAAGGCAAAGAAGTATGCGGATTTGGCGGTGCAGGCGGCGAGGATCGAGTACGGACGGGATGCGAACGATGTTATTGCTATGAGGATCATGGCGGGGGATGTGAGGGGGCATTGGAGCTATAAGTACAAGGCCAAGAGGATGGGGGGTGCGTGATGGACGAGGGATACCCGGATAAGTTCGGCTGTTTGCTTGAAGAAGAGGAGACGAAGAGGAGGAAAGAGAACAAGATTTCCTGCGTTAATGAGATAGCCTGTGATATGAAGTCATAGTCCGAGTGCCCCTAGGAAGAAGCTCTTCGAGATCTCACCAGCTGCTCACCCGCCTTCTCCCTATTGAGATCGTCCCTCCAAACCTCCCTATCAAACCTCAACACACTCTCCAACAACACTTGGGCCCCTCTTACACAATCCTCCTCGCTTGTAAACTCCTCCGGATGATGGCTCAACCCGCCTTTGCTCGGCACAAAGATCATGCTCGTCGGACACCTCTTGGCCGTGTAGACCGAATCGTGACCCGCTCCACTGACCATATGACTATTCACCAGTCCCAAGACCTGCTTTACATCCCCGGTTTCGGCTCCGAGAACAGAAAGAGCCGCCTCATTCACCGCCTTGATACACCCCTCATCAAAATCCCGGGCGATGGAATCCGTGTCCTCCTGCCAGGTGACGGTGCATGGCAAACCACCGAACCTCGGCTTCTTGGCGATGAGGTCGAACTTTGGGCGCAATTTCTCCTCAAACTGGGCGAGTTTGGTGTCGGAGGGCGAGCGGATATCGAGCGAGAACTTCACCCTACCGGGAATGGTGTTGACGCTTCCCGGGAAGACTTGGTAGACGCCGACGGAGACGAGAATATCCTCTTTTTCGCCTCTGGAGCGGGCGTAACGAATCATGGAGTTTGCGACCATTAGAGCGTCGGCGCGCTGAGCATAAGGGGTAGTTCCTGTATGAGCCTCTGTCATGATGGAAGTCAGTCTGATCCTGTCCGATCTCTCGAGCGCGGAGGATACTGTAACACACACCTTTCCCAACAACTTCAATCATGAACCACTTATACGCCTGACTCCCTCTCACCACACCCACCTTCTTCCCTTTCGCCTCCAATATTGGCCCTTGCTCAATATGCAGTTCAAAGTGCGCCGCCATCGGCATCTCCTCATAGCTACACTTTTTGTCTCCCAGATACCCAATCCTTTCCAACTCCTCTCTCATCGTCTTTCCTTCCCCAGCAACCTCCTTCAACAAATGTGCCCTCTCCCACGGGATCTCCCCCGCCCACACCCCGCTACTCACCATACTCACCGGAAACCTTGCTCCCTCCTCGTTAGTCCAGCACACCACACCCACCGGCCTCCACGTCCTTACATTCTGTTCCTTCAACGCCCTCAAGGCCTCCAGCCCCGCCATCACCCCCAGTACGCCATCATACCTCCCTCCTCTCGGCTGGGTATCGAGATGACTCCCCATCATCACGGGTGGCAGCCTCTTTCCATCTTCAGTAGGCCTCCTGTCGGAAACACCATCCCTAACAGCCCAGATATTCCCCATCTCATCCACCTCCACCTCACACCCCAACCCTCTCGCTTCCTTCACAAACCAGTCTCTCACCTGTTTGTCCGCATCCGTCAGGGCCAAGCGGTTCATGCCCGTGTCGTTTTCCCCGGGACCCCAGCGGTGGGCGGCGCCGAACTGGGAGCATGTCTCGTGGATGTTTCGGGACAGCTGGTTGTGGGTTTTGAGGAAGGTGGAGAGGGAGGAGATGTCTGAGTTGGAGGCTGGGGAATATGAAGATGCGGATCCTGGGACGGCGTCGGGAGGAGGGGTGTAACTGTTGAGGTCGGGGGTTGTTGACTTGGACTTTGGGGGGCGGCCGCGTCTTCGGGGGACGTCTTTCTCAAAGACAGGCGTGGTGGTTGTTGGTGATTGTTGTGGTTCATCTTCACCGGCGGGGGTGGTGGTGTTGGTGTTTTGAAGTCGGGAGGAAAGCGACAAGAACCGGTGATGTTGATAGCTTGTCACTGCGAGTGCCGGGCGTCTACCGAGTCCCCGCGTGGCCAAGCGTTTGACTGATGGGCGCATGATCTGTGGTATCATGACTTCCTTGATGCGATAACGAAGCCCGAACAACTCAAACCGGAGGCGCGATGATGTGTTTAATACGAGAACTCAAGAACATGAGAGTGTGGAAAGATTAAACGTGAATGTGGCTCGCGGCAATCGGCGCCAGCATCTGGCAATGTGGACTACCCTATTACCCCGCAGCAAAGCGGTTGATTAGGGGTGGCTGTTCGATTGTACGCCGACTCTAGGGTAACAATCAAGTCGAGGGCGGACTTCATCCATTTACGAGGGGGATAGAGAGGTTAGCCGGTTGAGAAGATCCGGGTAATACATCACGAAAAGAACGGGAGAATGAAATATGGAGAATGACGAAAGTTGAGATAAGAGAGGCAGCAGAAAGTAAGGGTGCGGGACCGGGAATAAGATAAAGCCCTATCTCCTTCCCCGCAGCTTGGGTGAAAAAAATGATAGCGGGATAACAGCTCCTGAGATGAGGAAAAGGGGGAAGACCAGCAAATGGAGGAACACGTACCTGTAAGGAGAAACCTAAGGAGGTCGGAAATGCTGAACCACAATCGTACACCGCCCCGAGTCGCAACTGTTGAAGGAGGGTATGGTGTCGTTCAATTATTTAAAGACTCTCGTCGCCAGCGAAGTCGAGGAGAAAACACGAGTGGTACAATGGTCTCGTAGAATGGACATTTCGTTGGACGTCAAAGAGAGGAGAGGAACCGGGTGGAAATCCGGCGCTGACCAAAATGAAAAGAGAGCGTTCCAAGAAAGGAAGAGCAAACGGCGAAGCGGTGGGCAACGACCTCCTCATATTTTCTTCCACAGCAAACGCTCTTTCCCAATACCATTCAGGGTGGGGAAGTGGGCGTACCTTTCCTTTCCTTCTCCGTCATGCTCTACAGCGGGTCCTGACGAATTTCGGAAAGTGGCTGTCACCACCAGGGTAGCGCACTAACAGCAATCCTCGCAACGCCCACCCATTCACGCTAGTCAAATATCACTTAAAAGCACTTCAAAACCTCTTGAAAAGAACATGAATCATAAACATTAGGTATCATAACTATCGTAAAAGAACACCGACTTCCACTACCGCACTTAGTACGCAACCATCGAGTGCAAGCCATCCAACTCTCTGTCCCAATTCCTGTGCTGGGCAATAGCATAGAAGAACTCTCCCAAGAACCCAGCAGCGCCCTTGGCAATCTTGATGGCATCCTTGAAGCTCTCAGCCTTGACCTGTCTGAGGGTAACAACACCATAACTTTCATTCACCTCCGTCTCGTTGCTAACCGTGACCTGAGGCAAAGCGATCGCCTTGGCAACAAGATCAACCGCCTCACCGGTAGCACCGATGGCCTTGAGGTGACCAAACGCCTCACGGATCCAGTGCAGAGCACGGCCGTTCTTGGAGAGCGCCTCAACAGCCTTGGCACCGCCGGGGATGAAGATGGCGTCGACCATAGTCGAGCGGAAACCCTCGAGGTGGTGGTGGGGCTGCACAGTCGAGCCGTTGGCAGCAGTGACCTTGGAGCGGCGGGGGCCAATAACAAGAGGGATGGCCAAGTTGGCAGATATGGCGGCATAGGCAGCGTCATAAGCGACGTTGTCGTAGCCATCGGCGATGATGATGGCAACACGACGGGACTTGATGGTCGGGGTCTCGGGAGGGAACTCGGTCTGGCTGAGATGAATGGTCTTCTTGCCGTGGTTGGGGTGGCTGGTGGTGGTGGGAGCCTCGCCACCAACCATCTCGGCGACTGTCTGCGCGAGACCCAAATCGATGTCGGCCAGACGCTGGACCATGCGGCCGTAGACAACAGGGTCCTCGCAGTGGTCGAGCTCGAAGCCCAACGCGTTGATGATGTGGTTCTTCTCAATCTGCGACATCGAGTTGTAGAAGAGCTGGGCCTGGCTGAAGTGCTCCTTGAACTTAGAGCTGCGGGCACGGGCCTTGATACCAGCGACCTTCTCGGCGTACTCGAGGTAACCGCCCTCCTTGTGGGTGGCGGGAGGGCAGGCGTCGAAACGGTTGGGGTAGTAGTTGACGGTGCCGCGGGAGATGGTGTGGCGCATGGCACCATCACGGTTGAAGTTCATTACGGGGCAGACAGGGCGGTTGATGGGAAGCTCCTGGAAGTTGACGCCAAGACGGGAGAGCTGCGTGTCAAAGTAGGAGAAGTTGCGGCCCTGAAGAAGAGGGTCGTCGGAGAAGCCAATGCCGGGAACGACGTGGCTGGTGCAGAAAGCGATCTGCTCAGTCTGGGGGAAGAACTCGTCGGGGTTGCGGTTCAGCTCCATCTCACCAATGTAACGGACGGGGACGAGGTCCTCGGGCCAGATCTTGGTGGCATCGAGGATATCGAAGTCGAACTTGTGTTCGTCCTCCTCGGCAATGGCCTGGATACCAAACTTCCACTTGGGGTAGGCACCGTTCTCGATAGCCTCCCAGAGATCCTTGCGATGGAAATCGGGGTCCTGACCAGCCAGCTTGAGGGCCTCATCCCAAACGAGGGAGTGGACACCGAGCTCGGGAGTCCAGATGAACTTGACAAAGTGACGTTTGCCCTGGGCGTTGATGAGAGTAAAGGTGTTGACACCGAAACCCTGCATCATGCGGAAGGAACGGGGAATGGCGCGATCACTCATGGCCCACGTGAACATGTGAGTGGCCTCGGTGTGGTTGAATTGGAAATCCCAGAAGTTGTTGTGAGCAGTCTGGGCCTGGGGCACCTCGTTGTGGGGCTCGGGCTTGCCAGCGTGGATGACATCGGGGAATTTGATGGCGTCCTGGATGAAGAAGACGGGGATATTGTTGCCGACCAGATCCCAGTTACCCTCCTCTGTGTAGAACTTGGTGGCGAAACCACGAACATCACGAACAGTGTCGGCACTGCCCCTGCTGCCGAGGACGGTAGAGAAGCGCACAAAGACCGGGGTCTCGCGCGAGGTATCGGTAAGGACAGGGGCGAATGTGAGATCGGAGGCGCTCTCGTAGACTCTGAACTTGCCAAAGGCACCGCTGCCACGGGCGTGGACTACTCGCTCTGGGATTCTCTCGTGGTCGAAGCGCATGATCTACAAGGAAAATGTTAGTAGGCGCATGTGAAAGAATGGAATGCGACTAGACGTACCCTTTCACGAGCAAAGGGATCCTCGAGGAGAGCAGGACCAATCTTGTCATCGCTGACGACCCTAAGCCAGTCGTCGGCCGTAGTCTGCTTGACACCATAGTCGGTGGTGAGGCGGGCATCCTTGCCAGTCTCCTTGAACTCGTTCTTGAGATCCTCAATCTTTTTGCTGTCGGGGGCACTGGTGAGGGCCTCCTTGGCCTTCTGGCCGGCCTGGCTGATGATGTTGGACATATTGGGATTCGACTGCTGGAGAATGTGTTCTGTGGGTGGTTCTGCTGCAGGATCCAGGGGAGGGTAATGCAACGCCAGTCGTTGCATATAGTTATTAAGCTAGAGAAAAGGGAGGATGGAGAGGAGAAGGAAGAGACATGGACTGGAGAACTGGTAGGAGTGGAGAGTGTTTCTGTTTTCTGAAGATGAAAGAGCGACTGCTTCCAGTGTTATGTATACACATCTATGGTATGTATGACGTCAGAGAAGTGCAATGCTGTCAGTGCATTCTCCTTCAATCTCCTCATTCCTGCAAAAAAAACACCACTGGAAAAGGCAAGACGCGTGTATCAATCGCTTGCTTTCTCTACATGGGGGCTTCTCGGCGCCAAGTATAATTCCTGGGGTTCATCCATTCCCATCCATTCGTGGTTCAAGATTGTGCCAGGAACGGACATTTGTCGGAGACCTCGGTCGGTAGTTTCACTTGTTCCTCCCTGTGATTTGGGAAAGTGTCCCGAGATGATCGAGATCTTGAGGAAAGAACATGGGAAAGGAGAAATACGAAGTGGGGCAAAGTGTTCGGAAAGGGAATGGCACAAGTCAAAAGTTGGTGATGTCATTGTTAAGAGATCAAGTGGGGTTAAACCGGCACTTCCAATCACTGGTTTTCTGATTGTTTAAACCGGCAGTTGCCAGGGACGAACCATGCGGAAAAGCAGCGGGATAGTTCGCACGCTGGTCGCCGTCAAAAACAGTGAACAATCGCGGTCCGTGGAGTTGATGATTTTCCGGACATTTGTCCGTCTTCACCGAGAGGCGCCATGTTCGTTGTGAGGTTGGATGGCTTATCAAATCGGTCGCTAACACAAGAGGGTGCGAGAACACATACAAACCTGTTAGCGCAGTCGCCCTTATCTTATCGTCTCTTACCCACACCAGCTCCGGCCTGTCTCGGGTGGTCATAGCTCCTTGCGAGCTCCAGGCGCGACGCGAACTTTGAGCTTCGTTCTCTGACTTTGCAACAACTCGCTGGCCGCTTCATGTCGTCGCCCATTCCCAGCAGAAGCCCCAGGCCGTCAAACAAACACCTTGCTCGAGTCCCGTTTCCCTTGCCATTCTTAGGCATTTGGATTTCTTCGACGAGCTGACCGGTATGCGAACCAAGTCGTTGGGACCAATTCCAACTAATCATCCTCACCACCTTAATTGATTTCAGAGCGATCGACCACCGGAGCGGCCCGTATAACAGCCCCGCGCCAGTACAGCCCAAGTGGAAAGCCATCGAGTGAACACACACCACCGGGTCAATTCTCACCCTTCGACTCGGATACTTAATTATTTTCGCATTCAACTTTGGTTATCAGGAATCTCAAACCGCCCAACCACTTGATCACACACAACCTGACATGCCCATATTACTGCGTTTGCCTGTTGGCTATCGGCTGCGCAAACCGTCGGGTCCGGTCGGTGGCTGTCCCTGTTCCCGTCGTCTTGTTAAGGGAGCAGGTTGATGCGCACCCTGTTAAGCGTTGTTCCAAAATTTTGAGTCTTCTCAAACTACGATATCTCTTTTGGGTGTCTTAGACCATCATTTTGCAACTTCTCAATCTTGTCGATGCAGTTAGTCCTTTTGTCTTTGAGCTAGCGCCTCAAGCTGCATTGTGTGAGGTGCTGTAACAGCAGGCTTGCATCCGTTACCACCAAGCCTCCCACAACATGAAAGATCTAGAACATCAACACCACCTTTTCTCCTCTCCCCTTCCACAGGCATTCTCTGCCATGATTCAGCTGACTGTTGAGACAGCCGCACCTGAAATTCTGTACTCACTGGCAGACCAGAGGGCGTATTTGGGTCCTTTGATGGCCGAGGTCTTATCGATGTCAACATCACAAGTGGAAGCCATCAAACCACAGCCATCAGAGGCTCCTCTACATCGCCATCCCTGCAGCCTTAACGTAACCAAGGTCGTCCTCCAAGTCCCCTTACCCTGCAACAGACGACGTCTTCATTCTTCTTTTCTCTGTTTCGCCCTTGCTCGCTCCCAGGCGTCGGTCGGTCTTTGGAGTGTCTACAAGTCTAGAAGCTCAGCTGTTTTATATCGTCTAACTCCCTTACCCGCGCGTCTACCCATACCGTGGCTTTGGTCCTTCGACCCGGCCCCAGAAAAGTCCCAAGGGTGCATCTCAAGACAGTCTGACGACTAGATATCTATTTGGCAAAGGGTACTAAAGCTACCTCTGCCTGCGGGTGGCTTGAAATCATGGGCGGGCTACATGTGAGGTTGCGGCACAGAGAAAAGTTATGATGTCGCAACCCGCATCCGGAGGAGTAAGTGTGGCTCTTGGATACCTCTCAGGACGGTGGCCTCCCAAGCGCCTTTTGATATCCCGACTTGGAGCGAGGAAGAGCCTCATGTCAAAGTTGAAAAGCATTTAAAACAAAGATATTCGAACATCCAAGACCAAAAATGTCACAAGGCAACCATCCACCCATCTCATGCAAGTCGACCCACTATCGAGGTTTGCCCATACTTGTCCGACACCTATCATTCGCAGACACATGGACGCTACTGCATGGTGGCTCACTGGATGTCCTGCATGTTAGGTATCGTCCACTTCCCTGTCGTCAATCCGCCACTTCAGCGACGTTATTAGAGGCAACAATACGCCATAGTGTACCCTCACAGACCACGCCAGACCAATAGGATAGCCGTCGCAAACAACAAGCACACATTTTATAACAAGCGGAACCCCCGACATCAAGTGCTCGCTGACCCGGATTCAAGGCTTGGCCGGATCAACCCCACTCCGCTTATCCCACATCACGCCCGCGCCAGTCACCCAATTCACTCCCTTCCTCCCAAACAGTCAGCACCCAACTCCGGCACCTCATCCCGGTCAGACACCGAGCTCGCAATTATACCATGCCTACAGACGCCTCCAACATGAATCGGCGGCCCTCAACTAAGAGGTGGTCGACAACTGAGAGTCTGCGTCGCGGCAGAGGCCCTCCGACATGCCGCGTACCTCAGTGCAGAGACACAGCAGTACCCATTGCAGGAGCCTTTGATGACCAGATACTTCTCTCACTCTACTGTAAACGACGTATGTGAACTATCTTGGACTCCATCTCATACTGAAAAGCCTTGACTAACAAGCGCCAATGTATAGACACATGCCGATGGGAGCATCCACCCTACGACAGGAGCTGTTGCCCCGACCCTGTAACGACAGGGCAAGACTTATGTGACCACCGTAGGAGCCTCACCGCACTTGCTCTGTTGCATCATGATCTTGGCTGACTATTCCTAGACGAAAAACTTCTATCATGTGCATGCACAACGGAACCGTGTCTGCAAAAGAGGGATTACGAAGAAGTTGTTGACAGTGTCGACCCAACGGCCCCTTGGTTTTGTTCTACTCATCGCTGTGGCCATGATAGGTGCGATAAGGAAGGTACTGGTAGTGACCAACATAATCGGCGATGCGACAAGCACAAGCGATGCGATGTGCCAGACTGCATGTCACCACCAGACGTTCAAAACGACAGCTTCTACTGCAAGCAACATACTTGCAGAAGCGCCCACTGTCCCAACGTCGCCAAGAAAAACAACCTCTGCACGGAGCACCAGCGATGTGATCGCGAAGGGTGTCACAAACCTCGATATTGGCCCGACACTGGACTCGATGATCTAGATGCACCACCATTGTGTGAAGCACACTTCAAGCAGAAAGCTCGATGTGCGAACCCAGATTGCAAACGACCGAAGGAAAATGGAAAGGGCCGGTACTGTTCCGAGCATGCGTGTAAGGCTGGAGAGTGTCCAGAGGAGAGAGGTAGCTCTGGAAGCCCTTACTGCCACAAGCGTAAGACATGTAACAAATTAACGTTTCGTAAGCGTCAGCTAACCAAACTGATAGATCGCTGCAGAAAGGACGGCTGTCCTAACCCGCTCGTTGACGACTCAGGCACTGGCGCCGGCCCTTTTTGCCCGAAACATACCTGCAAGGTCCCATCGTGTCTACGAAGCACCGCAACGGCCCACTCCTCCCACTGCGAGATTCACACCTGCAGCAAACCAGACTGTGCCAATGCCGCCGACACCTCCGCCAGCTCGACAACCTCCGGGAAGCCCTCCACACCGCTCTGCAAGCTACACAAATGCAAGTTTGCCTCCTGTCCCGAAGAAGCGACGCCCATCTCCGAAACCACAGCAGGCTACTGCCTCGCCAAGCACGGATGTATCGAGGCCGACTGCCAGAAAGGCCGAATATACGACGATCAAGGAACACCCTTCGAGCGATGCGCCGATCATGAACGGAAACGGTGGAAAGATGCGGGGAGGAGAGACGCTGAGGAGACCAGAGAACAAGAGGACTCGCTACAAAGGAAGAAGCAGCTCAAGAAGGACAAGGAACAAAAAGAGGAGAAGGAATCATTGCTGCAGGACAAAGAGAAGTTGATGCAGGAGAGGGACGCCTTGCAGAAAGAAAACCATGACTTGAAGGGCCTGTTACAAAAGGTTAATCAATTCAAGAAGGAGATGGAGAGGCTGGAAAAGGAGAATGAAGAGCTATTTGCAGAGAAGGAGGAGCTACGAGAAGCCCACGACGCTCACCAAAAGAGGTTGCGAAAAGGAAGAAGACCCTCAATGGCCGCTACCAGCCCCGGGGTCTACCTCAACGGATTCCCATCTACAGCTCCCGGACCAGGAGGTTATCCTCCGTTCGGGCCACCGGACGGCCATCCATTCCCAGGACCAGGCCCCATGCCAATACCTGGGATGAACGGCAGCAAACTAGGGAGGGAATCTCCCATTAGCCGCAGCTTCCGTGGCAGTGCTTGGGACGCATCCCGGGACTCTCTCCTCTCACATCAGATGCACGATGATCACGAGTATCCCTACTACTCCGAGGAAGACAGAGGCGGAACACCAACAGACATCTCGTTCGACCACAGCAGTGAGCATGATCCCTCCCAACCCCAACGGGGTCGCATCCGTGACGTCCCCATAGACTGGCGAGAGCCGCCTACGCCCGGCCGCGAGCCACGTGGTAGAGAGGCTAGAGAGCTGAGGGATAAATCGAGAGGTAGAGTCAGAGGCGGTACCACTGGGACGATCAAGGACGCAGGAGCAATAGCAGGAAGTCCAAGGGATAAGAGCAAGCCAAGGCGGACGAAGAGCAAACACCGGGGGACAACCGGGGGTTATGGGGCGTATGATGCTATGAGGAGACGGAGCGGTGCGGGTTTGAGCCAGTGGCAAGGGGATGCCACGCAAGCACCGCCGTTGTCATCAAGGAGGTCAAAGACCTTTGGAACGGGGAAGCCGAGGCCTGTGAGCATGGCGGGGAGTGTACCTGATGCATACGGTGGAGGAGGATATGGTGGACATCCTGCCCCTGGACATATGGGGTATTGGGGGCAGCGGGGACATGGGGAGTACTATGATAGTGAGGAATGAGATAGGAGCTGAGAAAAACGATAGATTGGATAGAATGAATGTACAACTGTCCGTCCTGTCTGACCCACCAGTGATGATGGCTTCATCCCCCAGCGTTCTGCTTGGTTTGAAGTCATGTTTTGTCGCCAGTCGTTCCTTCCCGATAATCAATGGTCTTTTCTACCCCCTTTCGCGTTCTACGCCTCCAATCGCACTTTTTCCTTCCTTGACTGTCACCGCATCTCGTCTCCAACGCTGACCGCACCTTCCAGGCTTTTGTAACGACCACGCTCAAGCCCTTCCGAGCACCGGTTGGCCATTGTGAGTTTCAGTTCTCTGAACGTCAGCCGACTCTGTGTGATCCTTTGCTTTCCTTCTTCAGACGCCTTCATCCCCTCTCCGGCACTACGCACCTGTTCTCGCTACGCCGTTCTACCGCAGTAATACCCCATCACCTTCTCCGACCAACACCTCCTCCTTCGCAGGTTCAACCGTCGGCTTTTCGATGACAGGACGCTCCGACTCCGAGTTCCGGGGTCCAAGTCTCTGACTCCAACCAACAGAGTCGATTTACTCCAGTCGAGCGAAATTCAATGGCGTAGGGAGCTGCAGATGTGCACTGCACTCCAAGCGTACCCCTCGATGTAGAGGTACATCGCCTTCAGGGTTTGCTCCAGAATCTGGTTTTATGGATATTGTGAAACTGCACCCCGCCTAAGTCTTCTGTCTTCTAGGACTTAGGGCTAAGTCTCGCACACCATTTTCCTCTTCTTCCTACCTAACTACCAATCTGTAATTTTCTACCACTTAGACGCCAGCTGGTTTATCTGTTCCCATGCCCTCCTTTAACAGGCAATAACCGGGACTATAAGCTAACAGTACAAGTACAACAGAGTTCTAGTTCAGCTTATAAACCCGACCCTGGATCCCGACATGGAACACGACGCTCCAGAGCCGAAAGTGCTCAGGTCCGCAGCTCGAGGACAGGACCTACCGTAACCCATCCTCGACCGGATCACGACGGGAGCTACGTCTTTGCCGACGAGTTGTCACGCATTGTCGAAACGAACGAAGAGCACAAGAGCCGGGTCGTGGTGTCCCGCTTTATTGGGTATTGAGGAAGTGGCAACTTGCTATCGAACGTCTGCTAGGGGCAGAGGTTCACCTAAGCGTCCAGCGATTCAATTAATTTCTTCGGTTTGCCGAAGCATTGTTGTTAAAAGTGGACGGTTATAGGGCTGGGTTTGTCAAGACTATCAAGTACGAAGGCCCTTTATCCGGTTCAACAAGAAGGAGACGCTCGCGCGAAAGAAGTTCTCCTTATTCAGTAAAGGATTCGAGCGGATTCCTGACCAGGATAAAGGGACTAACGGTGGGAAGCAGGTTCATTCACCGCATGAGGACTAGCGCCGCTTGACGATTCAGGGAATCGTATAGCCGTACTGTTTACCCTAGGTCGTTGGCCAGGTCTGGTCCAATCGTACACAAACTATACTATTGAATTGGGCAAAGTTCCTGTGGTAGAGTGTTGGGGGAGTTTGGATGGGGGGAGGAAGGGTGGGACCGTGGGAGGAATGGCGAAGGGAAGAGAGAATTCCGAAATTAAAATGTAAGTCGTCGACGAACTTAGGCTATGTAGGGTTGTGACTCGCTGCAGACGGGAGCTGCAGCGCTGAAAGGGGAGGTCCAGGTAGTCTGGTGCTTGCGCTGGCAGGCACGGTAGATTGTAGAAACCACACCACACCCAAGATTCCACTGAGGCCGCCTCGGTGCCATCGTCAGCAAAGCATACAGAACAGGCCGCAAACCCCAGTGCAACCTTCAAATCCGTGAAACTGGTTACATTATCAGCTCACATCATCTGGACTAGCGTATCGTACTACGCAAATCATTTTTCATAATACCGTAGCGGAAAAATCAGGAAGCTGGGTAGCCTCTTTGAAAGCCAGAAGTCTACCTGTGTTGAGTAGCCTACTTGATTTGAGTAGGCTACTTGGAAATGGGCACTTCTGACTGGTCGGATTCTTTCATCCTTATAACCATGTGCTGCACTTAGATTTTTTTAGCATCTCTTACAGCAGACCGGTTGGGTTACTCTTTCCCAAACTCCCGGTATATAAACAGAAGTCATGAACCTCCTCATCAATCAATTGGGCCAGTTTGGCTCAATGGTTCTTATCGTCGCTCTCTTTCTTATCATCGCCAGTCCAATCCCGCTGGTGGTCGTCCTTTTTTCGCGCGGAAATGTAAATGCCCTCATCCGGACTTCGAAGTCGAAGTTTTTTTTTTTTTTTTTTTTTTTTTTTTTTTTTTTTTGCTGTTAGATTGAGATTCTGACCAATCAGAGGCTTCCCTTGGCCAAGTAGCCTACTCAACACAAGTATGCTAAGAAACCAGAGTCGCCTGCTGGCCCCCTAAGTAGCCTACCTGAGCTCCCCAAATTCCCGCTACAGTAGTAATCGAGAGATTGTGTAGCTTAAAAACCTGGAAGGCAACACATGTCCTACCTAGGTAGTGTTACGAATCGAAATACACAAGCCGCAGAAAGGTGGTCGGACAAAGACCGATAAAGACTCGCACCTGACTACACTGCAAACAGACCCGTTACGGTTAGGCCTAGAGCTCTGATCGTCACACCTAGCGGCTCGAATTATAAAGAGCGTTCAAACTCTGGACTCTTAACTACTCAGCTATCTGTAACTATCAACAGTTTTATCAAGCGTTTTGTTCTACCTGGACACATACTTCTTTCAACCGTTACACGCGATCCCCGGGCAGTCATCATGCGCGTTATCCGAGCCCTTTCCATTTCCGTCCTCGCCGTCCTCGCCGTCCTAGTCGGCCAAGTTGTGTCTGAGTGCTGCGGGAGCATGGGTAACTGCGACGGAAGAATGCACCGAGACATTATAACTCATCAGTGCCGAGTATTTGCTAAGTTCGCAAACGGATACCTGACCTGAATGCTAATCAAGGGCCGTAGCCCGCAACCATAAGCCTCAAGTCTCCACCGCCGAGTAGCATCTGGATAGCTCTCCTTACATACTGAAGACTTGAAAACTCAGTTCAAATTGCTAATGTGATCATGACACCTAGTTTGCCGAGATGCCTACACTGGCGAGGCATACACGAAGGCCCTCCTCACCCGTAGTGCTCTCGATGTTGCGGAGGAAGATGCCAGGATGCTCCACGAGGCTTCTGGTGGTACGGGCCTGATGTCTCGCGAGGCATTTATCAGCTACTCGGCGACGCTGGGGCAGCATGACCATGATAGGCTTCATGCCCGATTCGATGAGTAAGATACGCCACTCTTGTTCCTATTAACTGAATTGAAGGAGTGAGGTCTGGACTGTGCTAACGAAACTTGAAATTCTCTAGGTACGACTCGAACAACGACGGCCTCATCGATATAACCTAGATGCGCAGATAAATGCGTCTCATATGGCAGTTTTATGCCCTAGGGATGTTATTGCATCATGCCTCAGGTCTAATTTCAAGACATTTCTTTCACTTATAAAGTCACCTTCATTATCACTGTGTTTGATGAAAGCCACAGGAGGAACTATTAGCACTCGTTATGATCATCTTCAAGCAATAGATGGTTTGCCTTGAGGAACTTGTCTAGGGAGCGCTCGATGTGGAGGTTCTGCGGCGTAGATGGGAGGTCCCTTGTCAGATTCCCGATGGGAATATCTCTTTGAATATGATAGTTTTTCATGGTCATCGTCCTTCTGTGCGTGTTCATATATACTTAAGGGGCTGGCGCCCAGCGGTTGTCCCTGCAGACCAGCTTAGTACTTGCCTGCCATTGTGCCAGTCTTGTAGGCCACCTGTTCTTTCTGGTACTTGGGCGCTTCTCTGCAGTCATGACTGGGACTGCAAACCTTTTCCTCCTTGTCAACAATCTCAAGCTGTCACAGTTGTAAGTGGGTAAAATCCGATGATTTACAAATGCTTGATTAGCTCACCCACTGCTGGGACACTGCGTTGCCACACCTTGGATTTAGATATCGTGTAATATTTGAATTCTAATTGGATAAATATACCCTCATAAAATCCAACCATTTCCTTCTTCTTACATATACTTGGCATTGCTGATTGTTTTCTAACCGTTGTTTCAGGGGCATCACTTACACTTGCCCCCTAAATATACCCTAACCCTTGCGCGAACGCTGCTGGTGGAGCGACAAGCTTCGCAATCACAGCTGTCCGCAGCTGGCCCCACTGGAATGATTCTTACCCCTCGGCCAAATGCCCCTCGGAAAGCGCCAGGCAGTCACGCTGTCGCGAATGTGTCACTGCCTTCGGCGCCGCTGGAACTTTTGGATGCTTTGACATCATCTCCCACCTTCCAACTTTTTGGCAACCATTCTTGCACTACGTTTCATTTTTACCTCAGACACTTTGATCGTTCTTTTGCATTGGACTTCGCACAACTTTCACATCATTACCCCACCAAGACCGGCAGACCTACGGCGCACGCGAACGGGCATGACGGCGCACAACGAGAGCGAGGGAGGGGCACCACCACCAACCCAAGCATCGCCATCCCCCAGCAACGCCCACAAGCCACCCACCAAACTGTATCACGAACACCGCGGCGAACCGCTCGAAGGCACCGCTCTTCAAGAATGTATCGAAGCCCTCATACACGAATGGACGGACTGCGTCGATGAGCTCTCCCAGCTCCATACAAAAGCCGAGTCAACTTCCAAGCCCATCCGCGGACTCTACACCCTCCTCAAAGTCCAGCAACGCACCCTCGACAAGGTCAAAGCCAAGAAGGCGTCGCCGCCACCTCCTCCCTCGACAGACCCGAACGAAGATGGCACCGAACCGAAACCACTCTTCACCCCCGCCCAGTATTTCGGCATGCGTAGTTGCTGTTGGGATGATAGGTGGTCTGTCATAAAGAAGTGTCGCGGCCTCGTGGCCATCAATAAGGAGTTTGCCCGGAGCCCGAAGCAGCCGGTGCCTGCGGGAAAGGGGTGGCTGTCATACAAGGATAAACCCCTGCTGGAAAAGCCGATTGCTGTTGACGCCGTTATCGATAGCGGAGCGACGTGGTTGAAGTTTGTTTCCATCTCGCCCAAGACGCTAGCGTACCAAATCGCGGTGGATGGATGGGAGAGCGGCGATGACGAGGAGGATATAGCATACAGTGATGACGAGGGCCAAAACAACGGGAATGGGAACGGGATCGCAGAGAGAAATGGCGTCCAAGAAGCGCTGGGGAATACCGAGTTGGCCGAGTCCATCAAGAAGGTCATCCTCGCAGCGAGATGGAACCACTGCCACCATGTTCACCTCCTCTTGCCCGGCCTGCGCGATGGCAAGTCCGAGCCCGTGGACAGAATGCTGCGCTACATCCGCGAAAAGATTGGTGGCGACGACGTTTCTGTTACCGTGAGCTGCGCCGACAGCCCCCTCCTCGCCGACGCGCCACCACCGCCACTCGACACCGCTTTGGCCGCCCTCGTCGACGAACGCGACCCCCTCGTAGCCGACGATTGCGGACGCATCACGCCAACTGCGAACCTCGACCCGAGCGTGTTGGTGTCGCTGGTGACGGATTTACATCACGGCCTCGTCGATTTGCAGCCCAAGTTCCAGCAGAGGGTGATCGCCAGGTCGGTATCGGACCACACGACGGACAGTAATGAGCTGGTGCCGCGTGAGGACATTCTCGCCAAGGTGTTGTACCCGGCGCTGAGGGGAAGAAAGCTGGTGACAACGCGTCTGGCTGCTCAATACTTCCGGCAACTGATTGCGTCGATATCTACACACTCGGAAGAAGTGCGCGCTTTGTTCATTTTGCCTCCTGATGCGCCACCCGCTCTCCTTAGTGCTGAGGGAAGCGCCGAACCCCTCTCAACAGCCAGTTTTACCCCCGAGCAACGGCGAGCGGAACTTCAGCGATGGTCCGCCGTCCCTGTCCCCGATGATCTTTTACTCCCCGTCGAAATTGTAGACGACATCGAACTGGAACAGGTTCCCCCGCTCATCGCAGAGGGCAAGCTCCCGCCCATGGCCCTCGGCGTCGCCCAAGACTTGTCAAGGCTGAACCGCTCCGTCTATCTCTACGGATGGGTAAACCGCCTGACGACAATCACTGGCCACCGCGGCATCGAGCGCCAGATCTGCCTCTCGCTAGCCACGCATTGGACAGCACCTGCCGACGATGATTACCGCCGGAACCAAAGCAAGGACACCAATAACAACGAGATCCCTCCAGATATCTGGCATCGTCACCTAGGAGGTTATTTGATTCACAGAGACAAGCCACGGGACTGGAAAGCGTTGATTGCCGAGTACGAAGAATGCAAGGACGGAAAGATACCCTCTGAGGTGGTGAGGTGGACGAATCCCTGGACGACCTGGGGAAGGGGAATCAGCACGTATGGATTGCCGGATACAAAGACTTGGGAGGGCATCGGGCATGCGGATAAGCAGAGTTTTGGACGGAAGCTGCAGACGAGGGAAGAGAGGGGGCAGAGGAATCCTGGTGGGAGGAGGAGAGAAGAGGATGACGAAGGGGAGGAGCAGGATATGGATGAGGAAGAGGAGCAGTCATGATCTCGATGTGGTGTGGTCAGTTATCTGATGGTGCTGGTGATGGTGATGGAGGATGGGATCGGGATTCGCTCTCCCGGTCCTCCCGAGTCCCAAGTCTCGCCCATGTTGCTCTCTGGCCCTGGCATGTCTGGCCCTTGTCTGGGATGGAAGCAAAAGCAAGTACTCAACTCGACACATCTTGGACGTCTGAACATCGTGCAACGGCTGGATGACACGAAGCAAGGGATGATTACCTTAACTGCACCTCGAGCAAGTGGCAACTGAGACAGGGTCCAAGAAAAGAAGCGACTAGCAGCGAACGGCGCGTATTACAGTCGCAGCGAGCCGCTATTAATCAGATCGCGAGATCCGATTTTCCGTGTTCGTACCGTGGTTTTGGAAACATTTAACATAGCGAATAGCAATCGAGTCCAAAAAAAAAGTTGGATTCCAAGATCAGCAGTGAACGACTCACGTCGCAGCCCAACCGCGACCTATTATGAAGATCCCGAGATCAGTGATCTCACAGATCCGCCCTTCAACCATGGTTTGGGAAACCTTTTAGGAGAGGCTCAAATTTGATGGAAACTGGCAACTCTTCTGGCAAACAAAGCTTCGGATCTTAATCTATTGGTGGATCTAATTTCCCGCTTCCCCCTGGATCTGCTCGCTTGTTGTCCCCCTAGTGATGATTTCCCCTTGCTGGTTGTTGGTTGGTTGCTTGGCTATCCGCAAATCCGCTAGAACATTGGATCTCCCCTTCTGGATTCCACCACCACCATTCCGCCCTCTCACTGGGGCTCCGCTCAGGGGACAACTTTAGGGCCACAGGCACGCTGCGATGCATCCCCGGCCCGCCCCTTGTTTTGGTTTACGGGTGTCCACGATGGTGTCCACTGAACCGGGCATCAACTTGAGGTGATCAGCTCTTGGCGCCCTTTTCACGCCTGCTCCACCCCCTGCGTGGTACCTGGACTGCCTGTCGACATTTTGACGCTCGCTCTTTGTCTCGCACGTCTCGATGGAGTCAAGGGAAATTCGATTGCTGGAATTAGCACACCGCGTACTGGACCGGCGTCGTTTGTCTGAAATGACCTGTAATCTCAGATTCGTCTAAAACCCCTTTTCGGGAGTTGGCGAGTTTTATTTTATTGCTTCTACTTCCCAGTTTCATCCCTTCCTCCCTCTTCCTCTCTCTCTCTTGTTCTCTTCGTCCCTTTCGAACCAGTCCATTCGTTACCATAACCACCAACCAACCAACCACCCTTCGCTTCTCCCTCCATTCCCAGTCCTTCTTTATATACTACCAACATATAATATCAGCCCAAAATGTCCGCCGAACAAGATCAAAGGCCCAAGTCCGCCGCTTCCTCCAAGAAGTCCGAGGATCAACAACGAGGCCACCAACTGACCGACGACGGGCCCGTTGCCGCCAGCGCCGCCGGTGGTCAACAAGATGCCTATCAACAACTCTCCGACGACAACCAGCCCGAGGCCGGCGAAGCCGGCTCTGAAGGAAAGGCCGACAAGCCCAAGAAGGAGAACCCCCTAAAGAAGTTCATCGCCTCGCTCAAGTCGCTCAACTGCACCGGCAAGCCGTCCAAGAACGGCGAGAAGAACAAGAACGGTTCTTCTCAAGAAGGAGATGACGAGGACGATAATAACACGCCCAACGCCAGGCCGGTGAGCCAGAGCTCGCTGGAGAGCAAGAAGGTGGTGACTGAGAAGAATGCGCCACAGATTGATGTTTCTCCTGCGGTGGAGGACAACAACAAGGAGGTTGGTGGCAAGGAGGATAAAGAAGATGAGAAGAAGGAGGAGCACAATGAGAAGATTGCGAGTCCCGTTGATGCGCACCCGCCTGCGTTGACGACTACTACTATTAGTGCTACGCCTCCGACTCTTTAGGTATGTTGTCTCTTCTTCTGTAATGTGGTGTTGAGGGGTGGTGCTAACGAACGAAATACAGGAGCTGAAAAGCCCTTGAGTCGTTGAACGGTGTCTGTACCAGTCAGAACTTATTGATACTCGGTCGGAAAGAAAAGACAAGAAAGAGGCATAGATGCATGGGCGGTGTTAAGGTCGGGTTGCACTTTGAACACATGCTCTCAGCAGCGGTGGTGGAAGTGGGAGGAGGGAGATACACTGTACGATTTGGAAAGATGGACCGAAACCCGTTCAGAGGGACGACGTCGGACGTGCACGGAGGGGAGCGGGGTTTGCTTTTTGCCTTTTTTTGCTTAGCACCACCACCACCACTGGCTTCTCTGCTTTGCTATTACTTCCGTTTCGATACCCTCGGCAATCTTTCGATTAATGCCTGCTTAATTGCTCCTCGTCGATGACGAGTCGAGCGAACAACAGTATGCGGTTAATTTAATTCTCCAGTTGGTGTTTCATTGTTGTTCTCCGTTCGTTGCTGGTTCGCGTGGAATGTGTTGTGATGGCTCCATTCAACGAGGCCATGGTGGTGGTGACTCCCCGTCCTCACTCCTAACACGCACACCTCCCCCGTCTTCACATCCACCTTCCACTCCTTGTGATACTCCAACGTCACCGTTTTGGCACTGCATTCTCGTTAGACTCACCACTCATTTCCCCACTCCCCAGTTCTCTCCCATCAAACACACCTAGGTAGGCAAAGGGACTTAGTTCGTATCAACCCTCATCGGCGCCCAAACATATTTACTCACAGCCCCCCTTGGAATCACACGCATCACCCATGTAGGTAGATGATATATGTTTTCTTTTTCGTCCCCTTGATCGTCAACTCAAACGTATTCTGCGACCCATACGTCTTCTCCACTTCTGGCGCGATGTTGCTCCCTCCTTGCCACGGTCCGTTGATGGAAATCGAGCAGAACACCTTGTTCGGGTCTGCGTGCCAACCGGTCTTGCCGTACCTAAGACGATGAGGAAGTAGATCCCGTTGGACTTGAAGAGGCCGGGGGGCTTTCGTAGGCGCCGCCCGCTGTTTCGAATTGCTAGCTGCTGAACTACCATCAGCGCTGGGCCGTTCTAGTCTTTCTCTTTCCGGTGTTCGTCTTGCATTGACGGGTACAGCCATGCTCTCCAGGGGGTTTACCGCCGCTGGATTGGGGTCATTGATGCAAGTATCCTTCTCACTCAGAACCTGAACTCTCATGTTTCATGTTCAAGCGACCCTGTAAAGCCATTGATTGAGCCGAAGACTGCCCTGAGCATCAGACCTTCTACTCTAGCTTGCTGAACACGAGTGAAGAGTAGAAAAAGAATAAAAAAAAAATGGAAGAAAGAAAGGCCTAAAAGAAGACACCGGGGAAGCCTGATATTCATTTGCGTTCATTTGCACGGGTTCTTGCAATCTTGCTTGGCTTTGACCACAATACATTGTCCTGTCGTCCACATGGAGACAATTCTCGAACGAAGAGTGTCACTTTCTCAGAAAGTGATGTACAGTCTCCATTGCATTCACATCCAGAGTCCACTTCCACCTTCCTTTCATCAAAAGTTCACCTCTCCTCCTTCTCCATCTTCAGTCCACATCATCACCCCTTTAATCCTTCCACCTTCCCTCCCAGAACTGTCTCCTTCCCCACAAATCTCTAATTGAACCTGCTAAAGAACTCCCAAGTGTTCCTCGGCGCAAACGGCTCATTCTGTCCCGGATCCTTCTGACTCGGGTTGTGATCTCCGCCATGTACAACCCACACCACGTCCTTGCCCTGTTGACATCCCTGATACTCGACCCTCGTTGACTTTCCTCCACTGCCCGGCTGTGCTTCTCCGCTAGCGGCTCTGCAACCATTGTTCCTCACAAACCGATCCCTCAACTGTCTTCCACCCGACACATTCAGGACCGAGTCGGAAGTTCCGTGTTGCGCGTAGTACGCCACGGGATCATTCCCGCCCGCGCAGCCTGACAGCAACCCGCCAGAGAGGACGGCGACGGCACGGACTTTGTTAGGCCGCGAGCAGGCTAGGCTGAAACTCATGGCGCCTCCGTAGGAGAAGCCCGTGCTGAAGACGAGGTTGGTATCAATGCACAGCCCATCGCTCACACTCTGCAGCATGGAGTCGAAGAAGGAAACGTCTTCGCCGTTTTGGTTCCCCCAACCCGCATTCAATCCCTGCGGCACCACGTAGATGGCACTCTTATTCGTGTCAAGAGGCGGGAGGCCATAGTAGGGGAGCACGCCGCCGCGGTTGGGGTCTTCGCCCTGGATGATCTTTTGCGCGGACCCGCCGAGTTGATGCCACAGGAAGATCAGGCGGTACGGGTTGTTTTGGTTGTAGTTGTCCGGCAGCCGGAGGGTGTATTGGCGGGATTTACCGTTGATGTTGGTGTTGACTGTTTGGCCGTTGCGGAGGGTGGGACCTTTGCCGCAGCCGGAGGAGGGGGCGGCGGCGATGAAGGGGAGGGCAGAGAGGAGGAGGAGGAGGAGAAAGGCGGTGAGGCGGGAGTGGAGGCCTGCCATTTTCGAGGCTGGCTTGAAGCTGAGAAAACGAGCTGGAATAGGTTGGATGGGTTGCTCTGGTTGGATGGTGAGTGAGTGTTGAAGGGGTGGAGGGGGCTTTATATCTCTGCGGACCCCATCATTTCATGTTGTGTTTTCTTCATTGTTTGAAACTTTGTCTTGTTCACAAGCTCGCAGTTAGTTTCCTCACTTTCCTGTCTTTCTCACATCCAAACTCCCTTCTTCCCTTCACGAAATCAACTGCCGAATTCTTGTTCTTTCATCCTGAAACAGCATTGACCGATCATCAAGCTTGGCGTTCAAGCGAGGCGTCAAGCGCACCTATGGGTTTTGATATTCGGAGGGCAAGTCACAGCCAAGAACGATTCAAGCGTGAATCTGTCGACGGAGGTTACGGTAGTTGACATGCGTATACCGAATCCGGTTCACGGAGTTGTCACCGTCGATCAAGACGGCAAGTGCCAAGTCCTCGAGACCCGATACGAGTGGTACAGCAACCGGCAAAAGTGTTTACTGCAACTTTCCCCATGTTCTGAAGATCGCTGATGATACCTTGGAGTAGGATGCGCGCCAATGGGAATGGGGTTAGTGGCTCGGGGTTAAGGTGAGGTTCTGAAGGTTCTGGGAGATGTTCGGGTCAACTGCCTCGACCTACCTTACTTTCGGTTAACTTCTACGCGGACAAATGATGGAAAGAGTATTGCGCAGAAGTTGTCTGGCTCTCAGTTTGAGAGTTTTGCTGTGTATACGCTTGCCAAGATGGCACTGTCCCAACTTTTACCTTCAGGCTGCTTTTTCTTCTCTTTTCTCCCCCTTCTTCCTTTCTTTCCTGGACACAACTGCCTTTCCACTCTATGTTCTTTTCGAACAATTCACAGATGCTCATGACTCTTCCTCATCAACCTGATTACATAAGTAGCCTTAAGACATGTTCTTGCTCTTCCTCACAGGCAAACACCGTGGATTGTAAGTGCTCCGGGGTGTCGGGGTCAAATATGTATCGTGATTGGAACCAAGCTGATGTACAGTAAAGGTAAAACACTCCGACGGAGTCCGAAGCAGTCGACAACAAAGTCACAGCTTCCGTCACCAACTTAGAGTTGAGCAGCCCCAATCGTCTTCCAATCCTGGATCTCATCCAGCGTGAGGACATAGTCGTGGTTATAGATCTGTAGCATCCGGTCAGTACTACACATCCAACACTCCCCATCATCTCCAGGATACCTCTACTCACCTCCGTCAACACCGCCGGATTATTCCACTCAGCATTATTAATGAAGCTATCCCCCCAAACACAAAACCACAACCAATGCGCCTCATACGCAACCAGCAAGTCAGGCTTAGGAGCAGCTCCCACCTCCGCCGCCGCCACCAACTTCTTATCCTGCCCCAGCTCAACCAGCTCGTTATACTGCACACTCATCGGCCCGTTGCCCTGGGCATACACATCGGTACTGACAATATCCACCACCTCGTCACCGGGGTACCAGTCCTGTGCCACGGAGTTCCATACCCAGATGAGGTTATTCAGCCCATGAACGTTCGTCAACCGGTCATAGAGGATATGGTAAAGAGCTTTGGCGGGCGCAGCGCCCTTGGCTCCCCACCAGAACCATCCTCCCTCTGCCTCGTGCAGCGGACGCCAGAGGACGGGGACGCCGGCGGTTTGTAGGCGTCCAAGTTGGTACGCTATCACATCAATATCGCGGATGAGAAGAGTGTAGTTTGCGCCCGTGGGGCCGTCGGCTAACGTAGCAGCGATATCAAAATCGGTGGCGCGCGTGTAAAAGCCAGACCACCACGGATTCTCACTCGTATCGTACAGACCCGCGGGAGCATTCCAGTGCCAGAGGATCGACACGATACCGCCTCTCTGGTGGTGCGTGATCGCCTCCTCAACTGCTTGGCTCACGTTTCCCTGGTAGGCCACGCGCGAGGGCGAGTAATCGATTAGATCCGAGGCCACCAGCGCGGGCGTCTTGCCGGTGAGGGTAGCGACATAATTGGCGTATGACAAGTCCTGCTGACCGGAAAGGATCTTCTTGCCGTAGATAGAGCGGAGGTAAGCGTACAGGGTCTTTGCTTCAGTGGAAGCGGAAGGGTTGACGAGACTGGTGTTGATGTTGTGCGCCGCGCGCTTGGCGCTGGGGGTGATGAGGATGTAATCGATCAGGTACCAGCCCCAGTTGTTGACAATCTCGAGGGTGTTGGTGCCTTCATTCAGCAAGATCTGGCCGCCGGAGACGGTGGCGAAGGAGTCAGTGGACGGAAGGGAGACTTCGGTGGAGGCGCCCGAGTTAAGGATCACGGTCGTCTTTTTGTCGCCGTAGATGCCGGCGTAGCGGATGGAGAGGTCGTAGAGCTTGGTGGAGGAGGAGGGGATCGTGAAGGTGATTTTATCGGTGGAGGTGTCGAAGCCGCCGACGTAGCCGGTGCCCGAGAAGCCGGACTGGGAGGTGAGGATTTCAGTCCCGGAGAGGGCGGCGTCTTCGGCTTCGAACTTGGTGGATTCGTCGCGGCAGACGGGTTTGGCGGTGGTCAAGGGCAAGGCCAGAACGGCCAGGCCGTAGAGGAGGCCGGTGAGTCGGGGCATTGTGGAGGGGCAGCTGATGCGGAAGTGACTGAGATGCCTGTCATGTTCGAGACGAGGGATACGATGATGGAATTGTTATAGATCCAGAGTTGAGAGGGAAAGTTCTCACGGATCTGAGATCTCCAGGTACCCAGAATCGTTCCATGGAGCATCTCGGGCCGGTCCACCAATTGTTGATCGCGGGAGTACGACGCCCTGTTCGCGAAGGCGGAGCGTCGTCCTCCATGAGTCCAGGTGTCCGAAAAGGGATGTAATGGTCACGGGTATTTGTGGGGATTTGGCGTACACTAGTCGTTGTCTGGGGTGGTCAGGGGTGTAAACACGAGAGACTCGCCCGATGAGGGCTTGACGACAGTGGAAGAAGGACTTCCGTGAGCTAGATTCGGAAGTTTGTTTTGATGGCGTCAGTCGAGTTGTGGTGGATGATGCAAGCATGTGAAATGGCAACCTTGGAAGGAAGGATTCACCATCAAGTTTTGACTCCAAGATTCCACCCGATGTCAAAGAGATGACCACGATGAATGGAAACACATCCATAGTATCCTTTCTCACACCAATCGCCAAACTTGCAAGGAGAGATGGAATAGTACCCCTGCCTGCCTTATAGATGGTCTAGGTACCTTACAGACAACGCGATCACTGGGTGACATGGAGGTTGCTCCCAGCCAAACCACACACCCCAAACCTGAAGAGCTCGGCATCCTTCCCGAACCGCTCCGCATACGCAGCATTCATCTCATCTACATCCCAATGAGCCCAAACAAAGCGACCGTGGATGAATCTCGCCTCCTTGGTGGCTGCCCAGACGGCAAAGTCAGCTGGCAGTGAGACTATATTCACCTTCTGTCAGAAGTCTTCCTTCAAAGCATGCCATGGACTGGAAAGACTTACTATCATCAAACGGTAGGAAATTCTTTTCCACGCCGAGACCCTGCCACATCTCCGAATAGATCGTTCCCGGATGAAAGCTCACCACCTGCAACCTCTCCGGGTCCGACTGTTGAGCGATGTACCTAAAGAAGAGGCCTGCGGTGGCCTTGGTGAAGCCGTACTCTGGACAGGCGGCGAGGGCGGGCGAGTACTCGGGATGGCTTATGTGGGCAGAGGCGGTGGAGATGTTGATGAGGAACTGTTTCTGCGTCAGCCCGTTCGTTCTTTTTCTTCTCCTTCCTCCAACCCCGGCGATCATTCACACAAACTGACCTTCTGCCTGCCCTTCCCCTGTTTCATAAAAAGCTCAGAATACCTCATCGGTCCCCTGAGGTTAGCTTCGAGTTTGCCCCATATCTCAACAGTTGTCCTGCCACCCTCCTCACACAGGCCCCCCATTGCCATCTTCCCCACAGCATTCAAAATAAGCACATCCACCACCTCTCCTTCCGCTCCCAACTTTTTCCACAAGGCATCAATCTCCTCCATCTTCGCCGCATCGGACTTCTCGCCCACTACTTCCGTCTGCTTCCCGAGCTCTTTGGCGTGCTGGCGGAGAATACCAACAGCTTTGTCGAGTCTTTCTTGCCTCCGACCCGTGATAATGACCTTCGTAGCAGAAGCGGTGACAAAAGACTTGGCCATTGCAAAGCCGATGCCGGCCGTGGCGCCGGTGATGATGACTGTCTTCCCGGCTTGGGAGAGAAGGGGGTTAAGGGCAGGGTTAATGGCCGGGTAGGAAGAGGTATGCATGGTGGGAGTGACATTGGAGATGGAAGGGTTGAAAGTGCGGGTGGTCCAGGGGAGGCGGAATATGGTGGGAATCTCGCCGGTGTTGGTGGTGGCATGGCTGTTGGAGTCGTTAGTGGTTGGGGAGGACATAGTGGCGGTTCCTTTTGTTGTGATAATGGTACAAGTTAAAGTGAGTAATTTTGTTCTGGCCTCGGGGAACTCCTGCCTTTGTACATCTGTGGTGTCCTCAACTGTCGAACAACAAAACTCCCTCATGACGCTTCCACACTGTGCATTATGCAAGGCGCGCCTAACCCCTAGACCATTTGAGTGGATCGCCGTTTCATTGCTGCGACTGAGCTTCATGAACTAGAATAGAACCTCCTCGGAGTAGAGGGGTGATGGTTCGGGGAGGGAGTCATGACAGTGCCAGATGAGTGACCGGAAGTCAGGTAAGTAAAGACGGGGTAGGGAGAAGGGGATCGGATCGGTGGTCAGGAAGCCGTCGTTGCCAAGGTGCAGGGGAAAGGGATGATTATTGAACTTAAGTTGGGTGAGACGGCCACCGGTGGGATCGTGGATGAGTTCAATGGTGGTAGTGGCGTTCGTATCTCCCTGCAAGTGGAGAGTGGAACCGGACGACGAGACGGATGCGGTGCGGAGGAGGTATCCGTCTGAGATGATCACGGAAGACTCGGAAGGGGGGACGTCGATGCCGTGGTAGCCGACGATTTGTCGGGTGGGGGTTGACTTGCCAGTGATGAACCACGGGGTCCTCTCGCCCCGGAAGCTCAAGGGCAAAGGCGTGAGACTTCCCGGCGCCGCCGTACAGTATCAGTGTCCTCTTGCCCCTGACATCCTTCTGCCAAGTAAAGATATCAGCCGCGCAATAAACCAAATTGATCCCACCAACATCATAATTCGTAACCATCACCTTCGAATCTCTCCCCGACAGCAACAACTCCTGCGGAACCGTCAAGTTCCCCCTACTCTTCGTCTCCGCCGTACATCGATACGTGGTATTCTCCCTCGCCGTGAAATCCGCATGCCTGACGATCCAGAACTTCGTCGGCTTATCCGTCCTATACACCGGTGTAATTGACCGCTACATCCTCCCGTCCGTATCAACTCACGGCCCGTTCCCGGCATTCCACACCACAGCCGTCAAGTACGCCGGAGACGCCTTGAAGAAATTTGCTTGCAGATTCTGCTCGCTGTACTTCTCCTTCCACACATGTCTGTTCTCCTTAATCGCCGCCCCGTAATCATACGACGTGTCGCCGCCCATGTATCCCAAATTGCCCCAGTCCGTGCCGCCGTAGGTCATGTACACGTTGAACATCTTGATGGCGAAGGAGTAATTGTCCTTCGATAGCACGCGCACGCTTTCCTGGTTGACTAGGGGTAGGGTGTTGCATCCTTCCTGGCCGCTGGTGCCGAAGCCGTTGGATGCGCCGCCTTCCTGGAATTCGGCTACCAAGAAGGGCGTGTCAGGGCTGTGTTTTGGTTGCATCTTGTGCCAGTCTCGCGGGAAGCGGAAGGTGGGCCAGATGTCGGGGTGTCCGCAGTCGTAGCGCAGGGGGGTAGGCGTCGATGGCGTAAAGGTCGACTTGTCCCGGTCCGGAGCCGGGCGCCCAGTTACCTTGAACGAGATGGTCGTTGTGCATGAAGGGGACGACGATGCCGGCTTCGCGGAGGAGACCTTGGGTGTGAAGCATGTTGTCGCGGTTGAAGTCGGTGTCGTTGATGCCGGGCCAGGTGTCGTACTCGTTTTCGACTTGGACCATCACGACCGGTCCGCCGTTGGTAATTTGAACGTCGGCGATGATCTTTCCTATAATGCGGGTGTTAGTCTCGATGGAAGCGAGGCATTCCGTCCCGTTTCCTCGGAGAGGGTCTTTAATCCGGAGTGTCCACCCCCGGAAGTCCTCCGGCTGCCACCTCGGCGTTGTTGTACGGACCCGATCTGGCGTCGATCGAACTCTTTGTGGTTGTTTTGTTCACATCATGGGCCGCGATATTCTCATCTTTGCTTGTCGACAAATGTCGATGCACAAACTTGAAAGAGCCAAGCCAGCAAACAGCATCGGATCCATATCGGGACTCTCATCGCGAATTGCGGTTGCCGACCGGGTGGTCCCCGTTCGAGATGAGATACGCGGGCCGGCGCCGTTCGGGTCGAAGGAACTATCCGCCGCTAGATGCCCGAAACTCCACTTGGTTTAGTGTACATATGTACTTCGGAGCGGGACGTTGAGCGGAGATGTTGCTTGGCATTTTTTCGGGTTTACTCTTGGCTCTTCGGAGTTCGGGATTGCCATTCTTGTCGGATATCAGTGGACTTTGAGTGGACCCATTGTGATATAAATCACATAGGTATGTCCATCCTCCCCTTACTCGCAAATCTCCCTCTCATTTGGCAATCGTTATGTTTCTCGTTCCACATCATCCCGAGCCGTTTCTTCGGTATCCCAGAATCTCCGAATGATAATCGCCATTTCCAGCATTCTGTGGTGGAGAGAGAATGCTCCATTGAAGCCCATTGGAGAAAAGTGGAAACACCCAAAAAATCCCGAATGAGAGAATGTCCCCTCTCTCTTCCACCCCGCTCCGTCGTACCGTCGGGACCGGAACGGCTTCAACCGCTCGCAGACATTCTTCACCTCTACCACTCCCCAACTTTAGCCGCGATAGGTTGTGTTTCCCCCCCTGAGTACGTCATTATAAGTTCATTTGTTTTCCCCATGGTAAAGGATAAATTCTGCCGGCTAATGCAAGGTGAGTTGGTCTCATGGCCAGTGAACCATTTTTGCTTTCTCGGGGATCAAGAAATCCATCGGGCTTATGTTCCCATCGAACATCGGATATGAACATTAACATGGATGTCAGGAAATTTGCTCTCCGGTATCATTTCAACAACTCGTTGCTGCTCCCCGCACGATTGCCCAGAATTGCCTGTATCGACGATTTGGTCGCTACGGTCGCACAAAGTTTTTGATAGTAGTTGAGTGGAGCTAATGCGACGTTGGTGATCCTCCGCTGCCCTTTTTGGATTTTCGGTGTTCTGGACATTTTTGGTGCCTTTTTTTTTAACCTTTTGGTGAGGCCCTTTGTTTTGGGTTCGTTGGGGATTTGGGCTGTCCAGTCCAGTGCGATTGTTCCCTGTCGCCGAGTTCGCTTGTGCCAGTGCCTGTCCTGTCTGCCATGTGCCCGAGACTGCTGGAAGGCATGGGTTCCCTGTGTGACTCTGTGATGCCGTGCCCTGGGGTTGCAGTGACACCGATGCCGATGCCAGGCTGCCAGTGACTGTAACACTGGGCGGGTGCACTGGAGAAAACGCGAGAAAGATTTGTGAACGGGGTGCATGAGAGGATGCTGGGTTTAACGACAACAAAGACAACGGACGAATTTCAGGATATTTCATGATATCGACACGTGACAGTAGCATGGAAACAGCAGAAGTGGGAACAAGGAATGGCAGTGGGATTGGAAGCCGGAGCTGCTGATAAAGCGCAATATGACCAGACCCAAAGCCTGCCAGAATCGTCAACAGTACACGGCCTGGAGTCCTGGAGAGAAAGGGGAAGCACAAGAAGCACCGAAAGGAACATGCAATCATAATCCGAACAGAACCAAGAGCAGAAGAAAACAGGAACGTAGTACAGAAACATAGCATAATGAGTGGTATATCCAAGCACAAACAGTAGTAAAACCCATCCATCTCTTTCGTGTACCTGTACATTGCCAATTACATCCATTCCCATTTCCCGCCGCTCAACCCATCATTCCCCGTTCCCAAAATCAAGCGTTCGTCCCCTCCTTCCCATGATCCGCCAACCCCACCTTCGGCGCAATAAACCTCAAAAACTCCTCCATATCATCCAAAAAATTCTCCGGCTCCTGCAACGCAGCAAAGTGTCCACCAACCTCGTGCTCCTTGTAGTACGCCAATCTCTCCCCAAACAACTTCTTCCCCCACGTCCTCGGCAGGGTCCCAATCTCCACGGGAAAGGCCGAATACCCAAACGGCTTCTGCACGCTCTCGCTCTCCTGCACCACGGCCGTCGCGCCGATTTCCGGCACAAGACTGCGATAACTCCACATGGTCCTGGGGAAGCATCCCGAAAACCAGTACAGCGACACGCCGTCGAGGATCTTTTCCAGCGACAGCGGATGACTGTTGCAGTGTTCCCTGTTATCAGACCACTCGATGAACTTCTCGCCCATCCATGCGAGCATGGCGACGGGGTTGGTGCTAAGCGTCAAAGCGATGGTGGCAGGGCGCGTGCCATGCTCGTAGGCGTACGCAGAACCTTGCTTGATCCAGGCGTTGGTACCGGTCATCAGACGCTCTTCGCGCTCCGAGAGGGGCTCTTCCTTGCACGCGGCGAACTGCTCGGGGGTGAACATGAACATGTTTAGGTGGGAAGCCTTGCAGGCGGCGTGGGTGTTGGCCATGGCGCGGGCGAGGGCGTAGCCGACGTCGCCTCCCTGGGCGACGTAGCCGGTGCTACCGAAGCCGAGAGAGAGCATGAGCTCGTTCATGGCCTCCGCCGCGAAGTCGGTGGTGAGCTCTTGGAGGGCGGAGTCGTTGGGACGAGAGGAGTAGCCGTAGTCGGGGATGGAAGGGACGATGACGTGGTAGGGGAGGGTTTCGGGGGTGTAGCGGGAGCGGAGAATGTCCAGCATGGGGATGAACTCCAGGAAAGAGCCGGGCCAGCCGTGCATGAAGATCACGGGGATGGCATCTTCGCGGAGGGAAAAAAGGGCGGCGAAGTGCAGGTCGAAGGTCTGGCCGGATGTAGGGCCGACGACGGTTTGCTTATACTGGGGGAAGGAGTTGATGAAGGATTCTTGGGCCCGCCAGTCGTACTTGTTGAGCCAGTAGTCCCTAGCGTGAATCAGCCAGTCGCGTGTGATGCCAAATTTGCCCGTGGCAGGGTTGGCGTGCTTGTTGTAGAATTGCTCTGGGGGAATGATGGCTTGCTGGATGAGGGAGCGGAACTGGGAGAGGTCGGAGTCGGAGACGTCGATGCGGAAGGGGGTTGGTTGCACCTTGACGCCCGAGGGCAGGGTGGAGAATGTGGGTAAGACTGAGCCCATTGTGATCATGTGGATGATGGTTACCCGAAATGGAAGAAAGTAAACAAAGGTGTGGTGTTGTATGGTTGTTAACACCGAGTGATGTAATGATGATGAGCACGACGCAGATGGAAAGCTGGGATAATCCAGGGACGAGAGACAGACAAAAAGGCAAAAAAGCGTCTGATGGTGTTTATATCGAGTTTCTGAAAAGGCCCTCCGGTAGTGGAGATAGGGCGAGACTAGTTTCCTTTGTGGATAAACGTCTTTATAGTGTAATGGATACTGGGAGCTTATGAATCCCCTCACTGGCTCACTCAAAGTTGCAGTGTCGATGGGGTGAAAGGAGTGGGTTTGACGTCCGACTTATACACTTTTCGAGTTTAATGCTATCGCCGGAGGTCCACGAGGGGGGTTCCATCCTCGGAGAGTATTCTCCTGTCCATCACTTCTAGTCTTTCAGTTTTCAAGAGGTGTGTCTGCCTGCCGCTGTGGTCAGCACGATACCCCCATGTCTTGGGAGGTCTTGGGGTTGTACAATGCCGACCATTCAGATCCCCGAATTTGGCGATTTTCATGACTTAACAGTTGACACCAAAGGTGTAGGGGTGGAGATATGCGCGATGAACACTGGACAATGGATGACCCCATTTTTTTGTCGTTCCCCACGTTTGCCAACATAAACTCGCATTGGTTAGGTTGCCGGGCCCAGTCCCTTTGTGGTGGATATTACCGGCGACGACTCCGGCCACCACAAAAGAGAGAGTCTGGATCGAAGCACCGCCTCGGCCACTTTCTGCGGTCGGCACCCTTTCTATCCGTTCCTCCACTGGCCCATCTGCCCCTACCCTATCCGACCCGACCCGTTGTAGACTTGTACCACAGTAGAGAGGCCCACATGGATCTCGTAAACCTCATTCACGGGACCGTCGACGCCGTACACAATCCAAGGTATGGAGACCCTGCATAATAACCCAACTGCCGTTGAGTCGTGGAACTGGTCACTCGTCGGTCAAGGATGGCAACATGAATTGAGACTCTTTTTTTCCCTTTTGGTGCCTTGGTGTTGCAAAGGACCGGCGTCAGTTCCGGCGAGAAAACCACGCCTTCCGAAGAACAGACATTGGACAATCAATGGGTGTGGCATTCAAGTCGCCAAAAAGGCGGTCGATAAAAGCATCTTGAGACGACGGCGCGGACACAAGGCAGGCGGGATCGTCGATCCTCCACAAGTGCACAAGTCCACGGCCCACATTTGACACCATCAAGGGACGAGACGGGATGACGTGTCACTTGAGTGAGGACTCGAACCCTGGGTTTGCAAAACAAGAGTTGCCGGTGACAGGATAAAGGATCATGTCGGTTCCGTGATAATGGGAACTTCGCGTGCAAAGCACGATGTCCTGCTCAGGTGCCAAGTTTGCAGCTCGCTTGCCTAGAGCGCATTGCAGTGGTTGGAGACGCTGTTGCTGCTGCAGTATGTACTCCTGTGTGGTGTAGGGGAGCATCATGCACCGAAGCATTACGTCGAAATCCTTAATGACTGCTCCTGGACGAATGGTGATAATTGGCCTGTACCGGCACTTCCACCGGACCAACTACCAACAAGCTTTTACGAGCCAATAAGAGCCGACAATTGATCATCGTTCCTTGCAGTGTAAAACCGGTGTACTTTCCTTTGCGTCTCTTGTAGTAAGCATTCGATAGTGTAAACTCGGCCGACATGACATCTTCGACATGCCAAGATGAACATACGCCACAATCACGGAACCTTGTTTTCGCATATCAATGTCAGCCCATGGTAGCTTCAATTGCGGTCAGGGAGTACGGCAGCAACCGATCACCGCTCAAGAGGCGCACCCAAATTCCGTCCAAATTCCGCCCTGAACCCTTCGGATCGTCCCTATCGTGTCGCATCGGGAACTAGAGCGGCCGACACGGAAGCGGAGTTGAGCGGGGGAATACTACGGAAGACGTGGGCAAGGGCACCATTGTTAGCAGGCTTTGGTTCCGAGACCAGCAGTCCCCAGATCTACAGCCCCTAGCCAGCGAGTGTTCGCTTCGGCAAAGGAAAAGAAGACCACGTTCTTCATCTGCCGGTGCAGCTAGGCAATGGCAAGGAGATCCTGGAGGCGGCGCTGGCTCCGGGATCAAGACCCTACATCTACTTGTTCAACCCGTGGACGATGGAGACTGGTGAACAGTCGAACGGCGCATGTATTGGGTATATGATAGGTGTAAATAGTATTTCCATATCCAGCCACCTCTTAGCTCTGCTGAATGATCTTCTCCATCTCTTCGGGGTTCTTGGGTGCTGTCGTGAGGTTGTAGGTGCCGTCCTTGGTGATGACCAGGTTGTCTTCGATTCTGCGTAGCAACGACAAGTTAGCATTCGCCCTTCCCAAACACACGAATAATCAGAGTCAACATACCTGACACCACCAACATCCCAGTACTTCTCGAGCACATCGGCATTGATGTACTTGCTGTGCTTGGGATCCTTCAAGAACGGCTCAATGATAAAGTTGCAGAAGTAGATACCGGGCTCGACGGTAATGACGCTGCCAGCCGGGAGACGACCGCGGACGCGGAGATAGCGGAACATGGTGTCCTTGTCGGCGTAGTTGGGGTTGCCGCCGGTATCGTGGGTGTCCATTCCCAGGTAGTGGCCCAGACCGTGGGGGAAGAAGGCAACGCTGGTCCTGCTCTCGAGAATCTGGTCCTTGTCGCCTTGGAGGATGCCGATTTGGAGAAGGCCATCGATGGCAATCTTGTGAGCAAGCAGATGGACGTCATCCCAAATGACACCCTCCTTCAATGCCGCGATGCATTCGTTTTGCATCTTCAAAACGATATCGTAAATCTCCCTGCTCTCCTTGGTGAACTTGCCGTTGATGGGGAAAGTGCGGGTGATATCCGAAGCATAGCAGTCCCACTCGCCTCCAGCATCAAGCAGCAAGTTCAACTTGCCAGCCATGTCGGCGTTGTTGGGAACGTAGTGCAGCGTGGCAGCTGCTCTACCGCTAGCTACGATACTGTGGTAGGCCTGGTTGCGGGCGCCCTTGGCGATGCAGTGCCCCAGGAAGACGGCTTCCAATTCCCGCTCGTTCTGGACGTGCTTGACTTTTTGCATGACAGCCTTGTGTCCCTCGGAGCTGATCTCGTTGGCCTTGGCCATGATGGCCAGCTCGTACTCGTCCTTGACAACGCGGGTGACTTCGATGGCTTCTTTGAGGATGGAGAAGTTCTTGTTGTCGAACTCGAGGAAGGTGACCTTGTCGGAGACTTGGTTCGGGATGGCGAAGACGGAGGACCCCTTGGGCTTCTTGCTACCGATGTGGGCGAGGGTGGCGTTGACATCGCTGGTGTACTTGACCTCGTCAACGTCCCAACGCTGCTTGGCCTCGTCGACGGAGACGGGCAGGCCGGACCAGATGACCGAGTCGGGGTCAATGGGCGGGATAAAGAGCGTGGACTTGTCGGCGTCGATGTCGTACACGTAGTGGCAGTCGGCGAGCGGGCAGCCGGTCAGGTAGTAGAAGTAGCGGCGCTGGCGGAAGGGCTCGGCCTCGTCGTTGTCCTCGAGCAGCTTGGTGGCGCGGCCTTCGAGGTAGAGGACGCCGGATGCGCCGGGCACCTTGTTGCGGATGTAGTCAGCCACGCGTTGCGCATGTCGCTTGGCCGGGTATTTGCCCTTGAGGGTGGTTTCGAAGTCCATTCTGGCGGTGGTCATGGTTCGATACCGGATTGAGGTTCTCGCAATGGTGGTGATGCTGGGGATGATGGTGTTGAAGGAAGAGAAAAGGTTTCGCATGAAGAACCGATTATTACAGCACAGACAAGGAGAACTGTCTGATACTGACAAATGTTACTGTAATCTTGTTGAAGGCGCCTTGCTTCGGGATTGAAGAATGCAGCTGTCCAATGCTCGTTCCCGCTCCCACGCAAAGAGGGCGGGGCAATGACAGCTCCCGTCCTTGGCGGGGTCATTGTCAGTTCTTATCGCCAAGCTAAACCATGATTGGCAACTCGTGCGCTAACCCCACATCTGTCACGGCATGCAGCGGCACGAAACGGATCTCGGCACGGCTGTTGCACCCCTCAATTTCTCTCCAGCAACGGAATCTGTGAAACAAAACAAAAACACTCGACAACATCACCAACAAAACAATCATTCACAATTTGGGTATCCAACCATTCGTCGCCTCCAAACATCACGACATATCAACATAAACAGGACTCTTCCCCTAAGGACATCTAACCCTGCTGCCAGAGGACAGTCTTGGTACCCTCCACGCTCACCCGGTCCAGCTCAATTATCTCCTGCTCGCTCAACCTCCAACCCAGCGCATCAATCGCCTGCCTCGCCTGCTCCGGGTTGCGAATACCGACAAGAGGCAACGCGCCCTTGCTGATGTTATAGTTCAGCGCCACGCTGGCCATGGCCTTGCCCCTGGCCTTTGCAATCTTCTCCAACACCGCCAGCGTCTCCTGGATTTCCTCCATCGGATAGCTCGAGAACCTGTACGTCTTGGGCGGCGGGTGATCAACCGTGTACTTGCCGGTCAGCCTGCCTTGGGCAAGAGACGAGTATGACTGGAAGATCATGCCGTTGTCGAGACAGGTCTTTATCTCCCCATGTATCTCCGGGAACCTGCGCAAGATGCTGTACTCGACCTGGTTCGTCGCCAGCGGGATACCGTGCTCGGCCAGCGCCGCCTTCATCTCGAGCACCTTGTCGTTCCCATAGTTGGCCACGCCCACGGCTCTGGTCAGCCCCTCGTTGACGCACTTGGCCAGTCCTTCGGCAACCGTCTTGACGCTCTGCGGGTGCGTCGGGCCGTGGACGAGATAGATGTCGACGTAATCCAGCTCCAACCGCTCCAGGCTGGACTTGAGCGTCTTGTAAGGCGCGTCGCTGGCGTGCACATAGTTCTTGGCGTCCAGCGCCGTGCCGAGCCACTTGGTTTGGATCACATAGCTATCCCGAGGCAAGCCCTTGACCAGCTTGCCAACGATCCTTTCGGACTCGCCGCTACCGTAGGCCTGAGCGGTGTCGATGAAGTTGATGCCGGCGTCGTAGAGCTCGCGCCAGGCGGCTTGGATCGCTGGGAACTCTTCTTCCTTGTAATGAAAGGTGCCCTTGTCGCCCCAGGGCCAGGCGCCGATGCAGATGTGGGATGCCTCGACTTTGCCATTTTTTGCGGGAAAAGAGACGCGGTCTTTGGCGGTGGGGCAGTAGGTGGGAGGCATGATGTTCTTGCCGTCGAATTCGCGAGGGGCGGGGTTAGGCTTGCTGGAGTGGAAGCCGGAGGTTGTGGACATGCCTAGCGAGAGGCCGGTTTGGAGAACTTTGTCCATGGTGGCGGTGTTGTTGTGATGTGGTGATACGGTTATGTTCTGGTGAGTAGTTATTGTTGCTGAAGATCGACAAAGGTACGTGATGCCTCTCCAGTGGAAGTTGTGATGTTCTTATACCACTGATGTCTCCGAGCTTGGACAAACTATGACGACTGAGACTTTCCCCTGTGATCGTTGTCCCTCATCCTTAGACATCCCGACACTTTGATTTTGAGCTTTGACCCAATCATGCCTTTCTGTTTTTCCCATTTTGGCACTTGTGGTGTTGGTTAGTCGCCTTCAACCACTCACAAGCTTGGAGTCGTGATGTCATCGCGGAGTTATTTCCATAATATCCGTGTAGGGCAATATAAATTTATAATCAACTGTTTTTTACCCCACCGAGACGCTTTGGTCCAAGTAGAAACGCTTTGGCCGAAAAGCTTCAACGACTTTGGATCCGGACTCCGGAAGCTGCTCTTCAACATTGTGGACCAAATGTTTGCCCATACCTTGAGGGAGGACGTCCGAGTCCTGAGCAAAAGACTTATCGAACATTGGGAGTGGGCGTAGCTGCAATCAGGTGCTGCCATGTGCGAAAGTGGATCATGACCCGACTACCACGATGTGTTTTTAGTCTATCTATCATAAATTCCTCCTTCACATCCTTTTCCCGTCATCTCTGCCAACGCCATCCATCCGTCTACCATCCGCCTCTTCAGCAACCGTCGCGCCAACCGCAGAAGTAGCCTATCGAGCCCATTCCCCACAGCCGCCGCGACGACAAACCTACCTTACCTACTCAACGCAAGACACACCTCAACGCCTTGTCGATTCACGGTCGTCGGCTTTGGCATCGCTTACACGCTCTCTGTTCCTGTGACAAGGGCGATGTATTCGGGCTTGGAAGAAAGAGTTCAATTCAGCTAATAATCTTCTTTGGTTTCGAAGGCCTTGTTGATCCTTTCAACCTGCAGGAGAAGGTTGGGCTTCAAGGCCTTCTTATGCCAAAGGGAATCGGTACGTATTTGAGGTACGTATCGTGCCTTGTCGCCTGAGGCTTCAAGGCATCTATCTAGCAGTCCGCATACATATGGGTCTTCCTGGATGCCTTCATCCATTCTTCATCTCCCTTCTGGCACCGTCCTTCATCCGGGCGCCTGTTACGATCCAATCAGGGATCACTTATGTAAGCTAGATCAGATAGAACCAACAGACCAATCAGGTTGGACCCGAAGGGAGGACCCGAAGCCCCGGGTCCATGGCTCGGGTCCTCGGGTCCAGTATATCGGGTCCATGAAGACCGGTATATAAAGACGGCCTTCCCAGGCCTCTTTAGATACTGGCTCTTCAGCAAGCAACCAGCTTCTACAATCGATCAGTACCTTTCGGCTACTACGACCGTTGCTCTTATTCCCAGCGATATACTCCTGTGCTTGTAACGGTTCGTCACAGCGCCCTGCTTCTTGCTTGGTTGGCTGTGGTTGCTTCTGGGATAACTGGGATTGTCTCGCGGTGCCTCATCAGCGTCTTCGGCACTTCCATGGTTGGCTCGCTAGCCCGGTAGCGTCAAGAGGGGTTCAGGTAAGCAGTACCGGTGGCCGAGAGTCTGGCCGAGGTGAGTATTGCAGCCTGAGGCCATCGGGCGTCGAGACTGATGCCAAGCGTTGAGGCTCTGCTGAGCTTTGCGACCCTAACCCCTGGACTGGGGCAATGTCCGTGTCACAGTTCCCCCCTCTTTACAACTATAGACCAGGCGGAGAAGGTAAAACGGGACGGTGCTGGTCTCGAAGGGGTCCTCGGTCATGTACTTCAGAGTCGGCTGTATGAGCAGTTTGTGCATGCGGTGGGAGTGGGTGAGGGAGAGGGGGGTTTTTGGGCGGTGTGTTCTCCAGGAAGACCGAGGTCTAAGAGGACTGAGGGGGAATCTTGCGGCGAAAACGAAAGTTTCGGAAGGCAGCTGTTGTCGCCTGCTTGAGTTGTCAGAGTGAGGGTTGTACGTATGGAGGGCAAGGTGGTTGTCGATGTGGTAGTGTGTGTGGTCCTTCCTGAAAGAACTGGTTGGTTCTTTCCGTTGATATAAGGGATATAGGATGTTTGGAGAAGGTAGGACTTTGAGATTCTGAGAGATTTCGGATTTCGGACCCGACCTAGCTCCGGCTACCTTCTATTGTCTTAACGCGCTTTCCTCTGGTGAGCAACATGGTGTGTGTCTGTTGTCCAAGACCAACAAGCTCTGTTGCAAACCCATTCCCGTTTTCCCACCTCGGTCACTATTAGAACGCTCAACCCCTTGCGAGATACAACACATCATTCTTCAACGCTCGTATGTACCAACATGCCAATCTCTGCCGATCTACCTTCCCGGTCGGTTTCTCACTGCGAGACTTTGCTCTAGACACCATCTCAACCACAGGAACCAGGAACAGCCACGATGTCTGCCTCTACGCAAGCTTCTTTGGTCAACGCATTTTTTCTGGGTCCCAGAAGAATCATGATTTCGGGGCAAGAGTTTTACATGGCTATCTATGGCATGGAATGGGGCGTGGCCTTCGCTTTCGACCACCTCGGGCCGGATGTCGATGCTGCTTACAAGGACAGGAAAAACTACAAGATCGAGATCCTCTGGTCGCTCAACCCTGGTATCAATCATTTTCTCGATCGACAACTGACAAAAGTTAACCGAGGGGGTGCTGTTTGGGATTCGGAGACCATGAATAAACGAATGGAAATTCCCGAATCAAAATTTCGGTTGCTTTTTGCAGAGGGCGATGCTATGACCTCGGTGGAACTTGAGGCAATCCCAGGCCTCAATGAACGGACCGTTGTCGCGCTTCTCCCATTTGGCATCCCTGCCCCTCATCTACTGGACACTCTCTCGGACGACATCAAGGAAGCAGGGGTCTATTTTGACTGCAAGGTTGATGTCACGCACGTACCCACTGGAATGGTGCTCCTGAAGGACCACAACCTGGCTTCGGGGTTCAATGGTGTTCGGGTGGTGTCTCGCGATGCGCCGGAAGCCATGGAGGGAAAACACATAGAGAGGCCCAGTGAGCAACGATCCTCTGCCTTCCATTACGTCTGCCCTCACAAATCCTAGACACATGCTAACCTATACCCCACTTGGTACAGATGTTCTATATCAGAGGTTCTTTCACCATGCTCTGTACATAAGTGACAAGCAGTTCACGGACTGGAAGCTTGAACAGCTGTCGGGCTCGTCTGGAACTCAGCTACCTGATAGACCAAGAACACCACCTACTGGTCCATCTCACTCGTGACAACCGCAAGTGAATTGGGGGAGGATCGGGGAGAGCTACCCTGAATTCCACATTTGGGTCGACGGGCAAACCAACGAGTGGTCGATAAACACTTGGGCATGGATGGAAACAGATTTCAGGGAGACAGGTAGACCGCCGGCAGATTTCGATAGTATTGTTTGCCCGAGGGCCCCGGGTCAGAGGAAGAATGGATGGTTATGAACTTGGAAGAACAGGGTTTCTTATTCTTCAACTCATGTTATTAATCACTGCGGCTATTCTATCCACGTCATTCCTTTGATAGCAATGTATTCCCCACGGTTTAGTCAAAATTCACACTCTTCTAATGATATACGTAAGGCCGGCTTAGGGGGCGCAAGGGATACTCCCAGATCGTCGGCTTGAACAGCGTCATTATTTCGCTTCCTGTAAAGAACATTGGAATTCGATCCATCTTCCAGTTAATTCAGTTGATTTTGCATCGTTGTGCATTCTTTTCTTTCGTTTTGTGTTCGAGTTACAGCGATGCAGTGCACTGGAATCTCAGAGCCATACAAACTGAATCGGTGAATTCTTCCTTTCGATGTTGCCACTTCGCATTCCACATGCTTTCCAAATACCCTTCGGCCTTTGATAAACTTCCAACATAAAGAGTTGAGAATGTTGGACTGCCTGGGCAAATAATGGTTTCCTCCTGCTGGTAGTGCTTTCTCTAGTAGTCGACCGGAGGTTGCAACTCTGGAATTTGTGGCAGCTGTGCTCTTGCCGCATGGAACATCGAGTGTTCAGACTATGTTTACTTGAAGTTGACCGCACCTGCGCCTTCTTACATCGTTGCAGCATGAACCTAAGCCGAGAGTGCCTTGCATCTCATGTCACTCTTTCCTTCCATGGAGGAAATAAATAGATGAGAAGAGTGATCGTGCCCGAAATTGCAAGCTCCGCTGATCCGAAGGGAAGTACTGTACGTAGGTGGTCGCTCTGCACCTATAATGGGTCCATGGCTCCTCTTCAACATAAAGTGAGAAGACATACAGCATTTTTTCCCTCATCTCCGTCGTTGATCCGAAACACCATCATGTGCCACGATATTAACATTAACTCCAGAGCACTTTCGCCGTTACAACTAAGGATACCTTAAGGGCACAACATTTTACAGCATTGACCACCAAATATCAACACATTCGCAACTTGCAAGCAGGATGTCTGGCCGTCGTATTGCACCATATCCCGTTGCCGCCACAACCCCAGGATACTACTGCAAGTTCATCGGCCCCCCTGAACACCTCGTCGAGGAGGCAATTCTCTGGGAACTCGCCTTCCCTTTCAAGCGCGACGGCCCAGAGGGCAGCGGCCTCCCTGAAAAAGATTGGTGGGATCACCTCCACGACTTTCGAATGACCTACACTTGGGAATTCAATATCGCCGAAACGATGAGGCATGGCCACGGCATGAAGGTTCGCGAGACAGACCTTGAGAACGAAATGCCCGACCATTTGAAGCGGCAAACCTGTACTTTACCCATCCGCGACCCCGATCTAGACCCCAACGCGGAGGCCTGGAAACAGGACTGGTTCGCCTTTCCTCTCGGCTTACCCAACGTTCGTTTCGACGGGCCTGTCGATCAACATCGCTTGGCCTACGTTCTCGAGCGCTTTCCGCGTCAGCGCGCCAACTGGCCCAAAGAGACAGATCGCTCCGAAATATTGCAATCACACGCCGAAGCCAGATACCTCCTGTTCGGACCTTCCATCACTTCGACCTCACCTTTATTCTCAACCCCAGGGACAGCCTTTGGCTCCATGCGGATTCCTCACCAGATCTTAGACGAGACTGGTTCTGGTCACGATTGGGAAGAAGCAGATTACATGCTCATCCTCCAGAATTGCATCAAAGCTCTCAAGATCCCTGACGAGATTGCCAACGATTCATGTGGTGTCTATTTCGAGCTCCACATCAAAATTGAGAACCAAGCTAGGACCAGGACGTTCTTCAACAAGAAGCTGGAGCCAATGCCGGATAGCGGTATATGGTCATCAAGCAGGACACGGACTACTACCGCGTGGACGAATAGATCAGATTACGCCTTTGAGGGGGTTCATGTCCGCAGCTTCAAATCGAGGAATCTGATCACTGGGGAACTTGATTTCCGGTATCCAATGATGGGGCACGGTAAGTAGTATACTCCCTCTTTGCGCCACTTTTTGTCATCACTTAAAAGAGGTTGCCAGCAGTAGCGAGGACGCTTGCTAACCAGCTCTTGGATGGTTATAGACAAAGTGACCTGGGCGATGCTCTCCCAGGTCCTTAGCGAAGGTGGTTGTATCCGCAGGTTGGCGGGGGGACTCCGCGGTTTGTCACCGGAGGGGCAACAGTGTCATGTAAAGAACCAAGCAGAAAGAGAGAATTGGTTTTATCGTTGATAACGTTGCTGGAAGGTTACCCCTAGGTGATTGTATGGTTTTTTGTTCATCAGATTACGTCGCCAGGCCACGCGCAACTAGATGGTCGGATCATGGGTGGAGTGTCATGTCGGAGGAGCGAGAACATAGGCAGGATCCAGGTTCACAACGGCGGGATCAACCGCTTGAGGGTTCAAGGAGGGAATGTAGAGAACCTCCCAAGAATTTCGAGGATAAATTTGTGAGAAATCCATAGCGTAGCCCCCGGTCGGGTCTTATGGCGGAATATTAAGGAATATCTTCCATATATGGGTACTTTGGTACCTGAATTTTGCCATGGATCTTGAGCGTGTAAAATAGCGACCACTCTGCACTCAATTAGGGGGCTGATAACCTCCAACCGTCTGGGTCCAAGTCAGCCGTTCCAGCCGTTCCCGCTCTCGGCCGCATCATCCCGCCATCATCGCACCAGCTTCCGATCTTGTGCAACACAAAGACGGGAAGAAGTACCGGACTCAGACTTACTAAACCGTTGGCACTTGTTGACCCCCAGTTTCTCCAGTTACATGTATCCCCGAAGCACGGTTCTTTGTCCCAAACTGCGATCCCCATGGGGTAACGCGAGCCAGATTAATGATGTGCGTGACTGCGAGTTACGATGCAAACCTTCCCCTTGGATACGTGGAGGTAGTCATTGTCTTTTGAGGCTCAAAAGCTACCCATACGTACCAGGAATTTGTGGACTGGACGTACTGGTGATTCATACTTTGTGGTAGGATTGAGTTTGTGCAATAATGGAGTTTGCCTCGGTTGGATACCCTCCGAGTTGGAAAGCTCTTTCCTGCTATAAGATCCAACTTGAGCCCACCATCTCGGGTTTCACAACCCGCCTTCATTCTTCCTTTCTGCGTTTCTCTTGCTTTTTTCCTGTCTTTACTGTCCATCCTTACATCATTTGGACGAGCAAACAACCAGTTGTCCAGTATTAATCCACGTCATTCTCTACCATCTCGGGCTACTACCACCAGCTTCCACGGCCTGTGGCAGCAAAGTGACGATGAAACACAAAGCTCTCTTTTCCCTTCTCTGGGCCACTCTCTCAGCCGCCCTCACCTTGGCGGCTCCTCCCCACTTTGGTCTCAAGACCGGCAACATTGCTCTTGCGGAAAGAACCATGTCGAAATCAGACGCTCGCAAAGCCGCAGACGACTCTAACTGCGTGACATGGACCGACGGCCACGGAGATCTGAAATGGTACGTCAACCATCTACACCCACCTCTACCCGTCACCATTGCATCCACTAACGCCCTTCCTCCTCCTCCTGCAGCAACGAATTGTCCATAATCCTCGGCCACGCCAACCTCGCCCAAATAATCACCAAAAACTACCTCTACATCTACATGCTCAACGTAACCAACGACTTCATCTATATCTCTCCCACCAACCCCTTTGTCAACGCCACCAACATCCTGGAGATCAAGTCCGCGCTGAACTGCAGGGGTGATCAGTGGAAGTCCATCTTTTCGGTGCTGCCTTGGACGATCGACCTCCATGGCGGGAACGCGTGCAATGAGAATGCGTATAATGGGCCGTATGATAATACGTGGATTAATTACGCGGGTCAGCACTTGAATGTGCCGGATGATGGGAGGTGCAGGTGGATGAAGCATTTGGGATTTAGGTGTGTTGTTGATAGGGAGGGTTGAGAAGTTGGGAGAGAGGGGAAAAGGGGAAGACAGAGAGGGAGGGAGGGATCTGGGGAGTTAAGGAGGAGAAGGGTCAGAGAGGATAATGAACAAGGAAGAACGTCGGAAAGAGGAACATGTGGAATGGTTGAGGGAGTTGGAAGGGGTTGTTGCTGTTTTGACTCTTGACAGGAGGGGTTCAGCCGTTATTTGAGACTGGTAAGACTCCGTGAGGGCCCGGAGATGAGATTCGGAGTTTAAGTGCTGGACGGGGTTCTATGCTTGGGATCAAAGACATTTGGCTGCTCGGTACTTCTTCTCCACCCAAGAAACCAAACAAAAGCGAGAAGTTGTGAGAGGAAAACTCGCGGGTACCACGGGGAACACCCTCTGAGTAGGACATGCATCTATGGTTCAAGAAAAGAACAAAAATGACATGACCATGATTCATTCGAGTGACATTGAACTGATGAAGCAGACGTCGCCCCCGTCAGCATACAGTGTCATCTTTGGGGCTCTAGTCATGGATAAGGTACCAAGCCAATATAAATCTGTCTCAGCAGGCAAGACTGTTTTTGTCTTCAACCCCCAGCAACGTAACTCGGATCAACCTCAACCCTCGAACCAGTCAAATGAATCTCTTCAATGCTTTTACTGTCACCCTCCTCACACAAGCCGTCCTGGCAGCCCCTCTATTCCAAGGCAATGTTTCCAAACTCCACGCCCGCAACTCATCCTGTATATGGGAAGACCCGTAGGGCGTCTACTCCTGGTAAACCTTCTCCCTTCCTTTCCCTCAGAGGCCTCAGTCCCTGTTTTATCCCTTCCCAACTCCTTCTAACACCCTCTCCCCTTTCCCAGCGACACCTACCTCATAGCCCTCGGCACCTACCGCAACGCCATAACTCCCTCCTATCCAGACTACCATTCCTGGGTCAAATCACACGTTATCATCTGCGGCAAGGGCTTCATCATGGCCCAGGACCTGATATACGGACGATACCAAAAGGAAAAAGGCTGGGACGACCACTAGACCTCGTTCGAGCACGCCGACCTGCCCTCGAGGGTCAGGATCCATGGCGGGCATGCGTGCACCGAGGACGATCCTGATGATAATTGGGATAGTGTATAGATTGAGTGGTCGGATCAGCATGTGGATGTGCCGACTAATAAGAGGTGTAGCCGCCCGTACGCGGAGTTGGACGGCACTGCGGCTTTTGTGAATTGTTATGTGAAGATGTAGCCATGTTGGGGGCGGGGAGGGGGATAGGAAGGGAGGACTGGGAACTGTGAATTTCTTTAGAAGTTGAAGGACAAACGGAAAAGCATGAGGACAGCTGCAGAGAAAAGGGGCATGTAAATAACAGCAAAAAAAAAAATAAAAAAAAAAAAAAAAAAAAAAAAAAAAAAAAAAAAAAAAAAAAAAAAAAAAAAAAAAAAAAAAAAAAAAAAAAAAAAAAAAAAAAAAAAAAAAAAAAAAAAAAAAAAAAAAATCGGAAAAATATTGAAACAAAACCATCAAAAAGAAACAACGAAAAAAAGAAGTTGTAAGTGATCAAAAAAAGAAGTTGTAAGTGATCATCGTGCGACGTGGGCCTGATTCGAACAGACGCTCCCGAAGGAACAAGATTTCTAGTCTTGCGCATTAGACCACTCTGCCACCACGCCATCTTATTGGTTGATGTATTATTGTCCGCTCTCAGCCCTTATCATAGGCCAAGGACAAGACACAGCTATCGTTTCATCCGACTATAATTGTTTTCCTTGACCCTTTACTTCATTGCATTCCTTGCAGATCCTCTCATCCCTTAACGGTGCAAATGTATCATTTTCACATGCTCACAGGTTGTAGCCAATCAATTGTCCTAATTACCTGCAGGATACCACTTGGCGCATGACGTTACCTCAAAATCTCGGATACTGTTAGCATTTGCAACCAGTCTTGGCGGATTCCTTAGCTGACAAGCCAAGGCGCTAAGTACTACTGGTACTTGTGGAGACGCTAAAAATGATACGTTTGCACTGTTAAAGGGATATTTTGGGATATTATTATTAATGGTCTTATACACGCTAACTATTTACATAGTCTACCCAGTGGGTATGCGGTGCTGCTTCCGTTCTTAATCGGTGGGAAAAACCGTACCGTAGTCGGATGAAAACCCTCCGCTTCTCTTGGCGCAACGACGCCGTGTCGGCGCCGTGCCTTCGATGTTTATCTTCCTCTCGGTATGACCTCACCGTCATTCCCGAGGCCCAATCTTTGATTCTGTTGCGTGGTCCCCTGACCGCAATTCCGCTCTCCAGAATCAAAGATCAATCTGAACTCCCCAGTAGCTCTTCTGCTTCCTTCGCTTGTTCCATCTTCACCGCCAGCTTGTACTCCGCGCCTCTGCGGCACTCAGCTTCTTCCTTTTCCTCATCGCCTCGGCCACCCTAACGTGCCACCTCGTTATCCATTCCCTCCGAGTCGCCTCCTCCAGCCACCGCTCCTTTTCGCCCGGCATGGGCTCTCTCGCCTCCCCCTGCGGTATTGGGATATCTTCTTTAGGGGCCCATCGCTCAGCCCACTCAGCCTTTGCCCGGCCGCTGACCGGGGACGGCTGTAGTTGTCTACCTCCCCTTCTACCCCGTAACTCTGCCGCCACCCAAGCTGGCGTCCCTCTAACGAAGGCCGCCGCCGGTGAGCGGGCGAGTCGCTCCTCAAACGCTCTAACCCTCTTGTTGAGGTAGAGGTCGAGAGGTGGGCAGAAGGTCTCCGTCTCCACACTAAACGTAGACGTGGCCTTGTAAGCGCCAGAGACTACCTTCAAGCAGTTAGTCTGGGTCGTTGCAAGAGCCTTTGCGAGACCGCGTGGTTCCCCAAGCGGCTCCGTTGGCGTGTAGTACGCTGATGCTCCGTAGGCTACTGCCGCACGAATCACCTTTGTATACACTTCCCTTGCTCGGACAAAGCTACAACCCCACGTCTTCGCTGCGATGCGTGTGAGAGCGAAGATCTGTGTTGACATTTTCTTCTTTACCGCCTGAAGGTGTGCTTGGTAGGTCAGTTTGCGGTCCAGCCACACCCCTAGGAACCGCGCTGACTTCGTGGGGGCCAACTGGTGCCCCCCCAGGTCGACGGTCTCGGTCCGTGGTTGTCGGGTTTTGGTAAAGTGGATGAGCTCGGACTTGCCAGCCTCAAACTCCATTCCTCTCTCCTCCGCCCATTCGTGGCAGATCCGCCATGTTTCCTTCAGTTTCTCGCAGTTCTCCCTCGTCGACCTCGAAAAGGCCAAGATATTAGTATCATCTGCGAACCCTACCGCCACTATGCCCTTCAGTTCCTTCAGTGCCTCATATAATGTGGCAATGAAGATCAAGAAGAGGATTGGTGAGAGGGGGGAGACCTGCGGCACCCCTGCGGGCACCCGAAACTCCCGTGACGACGTCCCGTCGAAGAATAGACTTCCCCTTCGGTCAGTCAGGAAGCTTTCGACCCATTGGAGAAGCCATTGGGGCAGCCCCTTTTCCCACATATTTTGGGATAGAAGAGCAGCCCAATAATAGTGGAGCTCCGTCAAATCGACCTCATACGTGGATCCCGGGCTCACAATCTCCGAGTGACCGCACCGAGTCCGGTGCAAATCGAAAGAAGATGCTACCCTGACCTCGACTCCGGCTGAATTCGCAGCACGAAATAGCACCTCCCTTTCCGGTACGGCATGAGCCTGACCCATGGCAGATTACTCGCAGGTATCACCTTCCCCCCATGAGATGCAAAGCTCCATATTGCTTCCCCGTTATTCGACGCTTCTGTTCGCATGCTCAAAGTCAGCAGTCACCGACCTTCTTCATTCAACAAAAGTCCTTGCCGCTCGCCTTCACTCTTCACCTACGAAGCCTTTTGAAGATATCCTCACTTATCAGTCCTGGCCCTTTCGAGACTTTCTGTCAAATAAGGCCACCAGGATGCGCCTCCTTTCCCGTTTTATCCTTCTTAGGGTACTCCTCCCCTTCCCTCGCCGCAGTCTGGTCTCCTGGATCGCCTCAAACACCCAGTGGCTCGACACCTCGGGCTCCCCCATCGACTGCCACGGCGGCTCCATCCTCCTCCTCCTCAACTCCACCTTTTACTGGGTCGGGCGTGCAATCCGCCTCCCGCGCCGAGACGCCGATGTTCTACTCCTCCTTGGACTTGCTAAACTGGAAATTTGAGGGTGCTGTGGCCCCGAGTGTTTCGTATTACTGGCGGCATAAGTTGGCTACACCTATTTCAAATGGCAGCTTTTGGTTGTTTGGGCAGCAGGATCGATATGTCTTGTCAAATCAAGTCGGGGCAGTTGACTGGTGGATAGGTATGCGACGCAGAAGAAGGTCCATCTTCCGCCGAGTGATTCACTCGTACTCTGATATGGGCATATTATACGATGAGGATGGCAATATTTGGTATCTCTTGGCGTCAGCGCATCATAATACCGTGCAGATCAATAAGATCAATTCTGATGGGACCGTTGGACAACGAGTTTCTGTTCTCAGTCAGTTCCTCTCTTCTCTCAACCTTTTATCAGATTCACTAACTCTACGCAACTAAAATGGGGACGCGCTAGTTGGACTAAACATGACGATAACAGTAGATAGGCTTTGGCCGGACCTGGTCATAAGGTGTTGTGACTTGTTGTGACGGAAGTAGAAGGGAGGCTTGGAGGAGAACATCACCGCCACTGCCAGTTCAACATGCATCGTCAACTATCAAGCATCTTAAGTCTAAAGGCGCTGGGCACTGCCATGGTAAGATTACAACTCTGCTTCCTTCTCGACCAGTCTGCCCTCGACTTCTTCTACCAGCTTAGCAACTTCCGGAATAACAAGTGACAAACAGGGTCCTTGTTACTCCAGATCTTCCAAACAGACTGGACGTCTTCTTGCACAGGCCTCTATGTCAGGGAAACCCAATGATATTGATGCTGTGACTTGTGCATCAGTCACTGTCACAAAAACACAGTACCTAGCGACGAGCATTCAGCTCTTCCCCTTTGTCAGGAACTACTCATTCGTCATCCAGACATATTAACAGACCGACATCATAGCACAGAGTCTGCGACGACTCACCGAGCAAACCACAAGTCTTACCTCTACACAACCGGACTGTCCTCCGCAGACTGTGAGATAGATGAAGTCAAATTCATAGGACCCTTATTGCGCAATTGGTACGCAATTGCACTTTAGCTTTTGAACTAGGTGTCGTCCGACGGCTGATCGCATACAACGCCCATTCCCTGGTGTAGGCCTAGACCTACCAAGTGAATCAAGTGAAAGCATCGAATTATGTGTCACGTATCTCCCGTCCATTCATTATCCAGGCAGAAAACGCTGGAACGTGTGAGGATACTGTGCCTTCAAACACTCTTCATGGCCGTTAACTTCCATCTCCGAAGCCAGTACGCTCTGTAGACACCCGTCTGGCAAGATAAGATTTGATGCTTTTGATATCATGGTGCACCAGTGCACCAATACACACGCTAAGCGTCGTCAGGGTCTTGCCGATCTTTGACTCCGCAGTCTGTCGCAGATCGTTCAACAACGGGCAACGCGAAAAGAACAGGGAAGAACCCTTTTGCGTGTCATTTGTGATGGAATGATTGACAGGGTCCCTTGTCCTCATCACTGTGCTTGTCCGGTCTGGATTCCTGTTGAACGTCTGGTGTAAGTGGTGTAAGTGGTGCGGCAGACCGGCATTGTGGCTGTGAGGAATTGTGCAATGAGAAGGCCGGTGGACGGGCAATCAATTGCCAAATTGCAATTGCAGTACAGCTCATGCAAGTCCAGACGGAAATGGTGGGACGAAGTGGTAAAGAGAAAGAGACGGGGAGGAAGCCGTGATGCTCTTCCCTGTCGAAGATGTTCACAGTTGCACACCATCATACCATCACCACGCTTGCCATACCCGCCAACGTCTGGCAATGTGTAACCCGATTTGATGTCTGGACAGATGGCCAAGCTGCCCAGAGCAAAGATTGAACCCTTTCTGCATGATGCTAACCCTTTTTCCCTCTAAGCCGCCCATCCTGTCCATCAATCTCTGCAATCGGATATGGGTGCATCTTTTCGCACGTCGTTCTGCGTCGTCGTGCTGTAGTGGGGCTCGTGTTGGCAAGGGGGTGTCGACCAACAAGCAGATAGTTGCATCATAGGGGTACGTAGGAGGGGTGCTAGGATCAACTGCTCTCTGCGGTGATTGATATCTTGGCCCTCAGCGATCGGCACTGCCGGTGGCCGGATCGTCTCTTAGTTGCACAGAATACCTCTAGAGTTTCTAGGGGTTCCGGAACCCAATGCAGTGAGTGGGTTGTGGCTAACGTGCTATGATTTCAGCGAATGACGATCCTTTTTACACCGGTTGACTTGAGGCTCTCATCGAGATCATTTCAGAGCCTCAAGATCTCCGCTTCTGTCCATGTCATCTGGGGCTTTGGGGATGAACGTGTAGGGTGTCCGTAATTTGCATGGTGGCTGCTATTCCGCCAAGGAATATTCGATGATTTTCGTTGTTGACGTTAACTCACGTCCACTCACGTTAGACGACAGTTTGGGGCTCGTCAGGATCATGTTCGAGATGCTGGAGATGGGAGGGGGAATGTCAGGAGCTGAAGAAGGTTCTGACATCAGTTTTTGATGGTTCGAGATGGTGTAGACCTAGACATCTGGACTGCAGGCCAGCTTGGACACAGTTAAAGACGGAAAACTGTATACATTGCAAGGGAAAGAGCCTCAAGTACCGGTTCAAACTGTGGCAGACTGTGTACATGAAGTGATTTACTTCTGCAAGTTGATGATCGATCTTCAAGACATCCGTTTTATGCAGTTGTTGCTTGAGACTACGGGCGGGAGATGGGATGGACTACAGTCTTCAACACCGGAGCTCAACTCGAATGCCTCAATGGAGTTTCTGCTAGAAGCCATCTCCATGTACGAACGTCCTGAAATCTGAATAGCTGCCCCTGAGTCCCAATTGGCAGTACCCAGGGACTAAATTCTCTGCTGTAAAGCGTCTCTGTCCATAACTCAGAATCGAATCGAATGCTCTACAAATGTGTAGAGTGACCAGTCTAGCATCGGACTTTTGACTCCATGCCCTTACTACTCACTCTATAGAGGTAAAGGTAGTCAACATCTTGCGACGATGTAATGCTGAAGCAACGACTCCTCACCACTTGGATCAGCATATCTCAAGGTGGTTCAGCCTACACACCACTAGGCATCTGCCGGTTATCAACTTTGATAGATTCCAGAGCTTCGTGCAACCCAAAGACCCTCAATCTGTTATCACTGGCGTCGATCCTTGCCCGGATAGTTTATCAGATCATAAAGGGGTCTTAAGAATTGAGCACTATAGCTGTGTATATGTGTCGTGTGTTAGAGCCCTTCAGCTTCGAGCTTGACGTGTCAAATTCGCCACACCACCATGATATAACGAGATTCCCACCCAACTTCAGGTGATGATGGGTGACACAGCTTTGATAGGATGTAAACAAAGAAGGCACCGTAGCGTAACAGAGATGTTTGCAAATGGCAATTGCTCGAGAGCCTCTGGTGGCTTCAACGCCCTGAGGGTCTCCAGACTCTTACCTCATCAACCTACCGTCAACCCATCCCCCCGCCCCAGTTTCCCCATTTCCCCAGACGTTCATCACCACTCAGCACCGTCGTAACCAACGGCCTCATACCTCTTACCTTCGCCCCATACTCTCCAGAGGTTGAAGCCACTCTGACGCCAAGTTTCGAACCACTCCATCTCTCCATCTCTCCACCACCTCGTCTGCCTCGATTCTCTCCAACCCGCATGAACCTCCCTCCTCCTCACGCGAGGACCCCAAGTCCCAAGGTTTCAAGTGATCAATCACGGGTCTAAGCACAAGAGGATGGCGTGTATCGGAGAAAGCACAGCTCCCCACACCGGGCCCCAGTCCTCCGGACAAGCACTTCCGGAGTTCTACTAATCTTCCGTCCTCCACCCACACACATCAGAAGAAGGTGATGAGGAGAAGTCACGAGCCTAGACTGCTGACCTCACCTGACAAGTGAGCAGTGTAGGTTCAGGGCCTTCGCCAAAGATCTCGTCCGCATCCTGCGGCCTGTGGCCTGCGGGAACCGCTTTGGTGATGAGGTGCATCATCTGAAGCCCTGAAGCCCTTTCGGAGGGAACTACCACTAGATACTGTACGCTAGGGAGAAATGAGGGTGTGTAGATGGTTAGTTGAACGGGCAGATGGGGTGGTTGATGGCGGTTGATGGCGGAAGTGAGGCGGTTGAGGGTGGTGAAGCTTCGTCCATGTCTCCGTCTGAGATATGAGAACAATCCATTGTCGCTGCTTCGTAACTGCTCTTTTTACGTTATGGTAATACTTCCTTTCTGTTTAGACGTTCAAATCAGTGGATGAGGAGGACGGAACGGATCGCAAGTCTCAGTTCCTGAACTGTCCCAATATCGTGCCCTCCATCATGGCGGTTAGGCAGGTAGGTTTGGCTCTCAAACTCTGCATCTTTGCGGCGAACTGAATAACTGGACAAGAAGAACTCCTGGCCTCAAAGTGGCACTAGAACCAAACATATTGTAGGGTTACATCCACCCACTACCAAGTCCTCCACCGATACACCGATCAAGATGCGCCTTCCACACATACGCTCGTACATCGAAACGTGTGCCTCGAACGTGCAGTGGAGAGTGGTCGCGGCGTCAAGTGTGTGAGTGTTTAGGTGTGGCACACCCCGCATTAGCGCCTTCCGGACACAGCAAGAGGGTGTGTTGCACGGAGATAACAGAAAACTATAAGTAGCAGGGATTTCAGTTTCTACAGGCTTGCTGTGGCAGCTGCCGTGGCTGCTTCGAGTTGCTGCTGTGGCTGCTGATCCAAGTTGACTAAACATCCTTGATATAAAAAGATTTCTCATGAGGCAGGCAAGATTGATGCGGACATGCATGTGGTGTGAGCGGGGCAGACGATATCCGCTTCAATGTTATGATACACGTTGGGATATTGGTAGCATCCGGAAGACGGTAAAGGAGCTTGAAAGGTGTGTCCGTTTATCTACGTTATATGAAATGTCTGAATGAGCCATCAAGGTAGATAAGGACCCTCTTATTGAACTTGTTCTCCGCTCACTATACCTCTCGCTAGAACTTGCGAGTGACGGCGGGAGTGAGAGATGGCATGGTGTGAGCCGAACTGGACCTCTTAGTATTGCCGTATCTGCCATCTCGGATACGGACACGGGCCAAACACGGGATGAACGAGATGAAATGAGATTGTTGAGGGATGGATGGACCCGGACCCTTTGCTGTCCAGCGCAAGAGGCGAGTGCTACCGACTGACGGAAGAGACGGATCATGGACCTTGAGGGCTGTTCAGTATTTGGCCTTGTCCGCGCAAGAAAAGGAAGTGTCAAACAAGGGCCAAGGGAGATATTTTGGTGTTGAAAGCACGAACCCTCCACAATCCCATCGCAGCTTCTGGGGTTCTGGATACTTCCACCCTAGAGGTACTTTACCTCTCCATGCACCCATCAACCTGGCCCTGACCGGCCCATTGAGAAGGGTTACACGACTTGATGACCGCAACCCTGTGTAAACCCTCCTCATCCACTTGGCACCGACCGGTCAGAGGCCATAAACGCGGGTAAGGTAGCAGAACGCCCAAAAGCTGCCAAAATCTCCCCATCTCCCAAGACCTAGGCGACATAGGCGAATGTGAGTACTGCATACCGAATTTGCTTGCGCCTTGTTCATACATGGGCATACATGGCCCAGACTGCAAGACGAAGGAGACCAGATGGAGATGTCGAACGCAAGTTGGCGATTTGTCGAATCCAATCAACTGATCTCTTCAAGTCGAAGCCCAGCCAAGCCAAGGCGGCTGAGGGTGATGATGAGGTTCGAAGCTCCTCTTGAACCGCTGCAGGTCAAGTGAGGACCAAAAGCGAGCACTCGCTCGGATCTCCGTGAATGTCATGTCAGTCGGATCGATGGTGGGGAGCGAAGCTGGCCAGGCCACGAGTCGGAATGGCCTCGCCCCCAGCTTTACCCAGGATGCAGTTGTCTGGCGCCGTCCGTTCCGGACTCGCTTATACCACTTGCAGTCTCGCACCAAGGCGTCTACCATCGCACATGGACAAGACGTGGAGTAAGACAAGGCTGCCTGGTCATCACCATGATCACCATGCGTTTCCTTTGCGGAGTCCGCTGCCCGCTGTTGAGGCCCTGGCCAAGCAAACCAAGATCGGAATTCATCTTGCAACTGATGCTCTGGTGATGATTCCTTTGGCCTGCTGCAGTTAGAATTTCTTGCATGCCCGCGATGGCTGCTCATGCTTCTCCTCCTCCTCGCTACTGCAAAAGCCATGCTCATGACCACGCCCCATGCTCGCGGTTAGGCATGCCAGTATGCCATGTTATGCAGTTGATGCAGCAGGACTAGCAGCAGCCCCAGCATCAGCCATCAATGCCAGGTGGCTTTGACCTGCCCAAGATGCCCGGGATCATTCCTCGAACTCAGCATGGTCGTCGACTGGTTATCTCTCCAAGCTTCAAATCCAGTCAGTGATTGGTTAGTTCATCTCTTGTCTGTCTCAGAAAGGAAGGAACCTTGTTCAATTTTCAGGTCGTTATCAGTTCCATTCCATCCGGGCTTTCTCGGTTCTGGGATGGGCCTGATGGGCATCCTGGGTTTGCTGCTGGGCGTCTTGGGCCATGGGCATGGCATGGCGTTTCGCAATGTGAGATGCGAGATTGCTACCCCTCCATCCACTGTCATCCTGTCAGTGAAGGAAGCTGTGCGATTGATCAGAATCAGAAACAGAGGCTCTCTCGCGAGAAGGGAGGACAGGGAGGGGTAGCTACCACGACCTCTAGCGAGAGGGGTTCGTTCAGCTCCATGTGAGACATGACTGATAGTAATACCAACCGCAAGTAAAGTCATAACGCCTTTGGCGAGCCGAGATCGGCGAACCGTACAAGGTTCTTGAAATCATGACTGTTGGTGATGCTGGTGACTGCGAGTCAAGAACTTGCCGGAGTGTAAAATTGAGAATTCGATATCAAGCTCAAATTTGATGCCAAGCCGGCGATTGACGTGCAGTGGGATTCCATGGCTTGCGATAGCGCCTACCGAGCCTACACCAAGCCCTGTTTAGCGGCCGTCACTGCCCTGTAGCTCATCAATTTCAGGAGCATGGCACACACCCAAGACGCTGGAAGCGACGGAAGCGACGGAAGCGATGTTCGTAATAGCGGGTCAGAAGTGGCGTGATAGTGTCGCCTTACAAGCCTGGGCTTGAGCCTTCTATGCAGAGCTACGTCTATGTGGATGTACTGCTACAGTATTATCAGCGGCATCGTAGACGGAAGCGGGAGGCCAAGAATACGGAAGTGCAATCTCTTTGTACACATGCCTCTGATGCGGATGGTGAAATGGGACGTGGACTTCTGAACGGATCTCGAAACGGTCATTGTTCGGTTCACTCCATCACCAAGAACATCTCAAACTTTGGGAGTAGGAATCCCAACATTCCATGTCCTTGTAGGTGGTTCTAGTAGTCAATAAACGGCCAGTTGACGTGTCTCATATAATCCACTAAGAATGGCCCTCCGTTATCGACGATTGGGCATTCGGGGGGTTGTTCTTACGAAGTGGGTTGGCGCCCAACTGCTGGGTCAGAAGGGAAGAAAGGAGAAGGAGACACCAAAAATGCCAGAGCCTCTCAAAAGAGACAAAGCGCCCGAACGGCAGATTCCATTGATTCACCGGGCTCCAGACGGAGACTCTAGCATCGGGCCGTGCGGGGTCCCTCTGGGTCTTCCAGACCGACCCCTTGGACGTTACCCGGCCGGAGTTACGTCCTAAGTGGACCTGAAAGTCAGCCCAAAATAGCCTCTTGTCGCTAGGTGATCTGTTCTCCGTTGTTGGTAACAAAACGGTTCCATCTCCGGTCGTGGTGATGGTCTCAAAATCCAGACAGCGTGCGGCGTGCGGCGTGCGGCGTCCGGGCTGCCTCCGTTGACCGGCGCAACGCCGGACTTTGGTGTAGAACTATTTCCTCTTGGCAAGACATGGCCTCAAAACGTTGCGTCGGGAAAGGGCAAAAAGAAGGCAACCATCCGTTGATTTGGACATCTCAATGGTGGCTGGACGGTCGAGTCACTTTTGTTGACCAAGTCGCCACCGATGCCGCCAACGACCCTTACCTCTTGCCCAAAAGACTGACGTGCAGCACTCGTGAAGAAAAATCTTCACTCGCAATCTTTCGACAAGCGCTGACGGAAAATAGGGGGTCGCTGTACTGCCCTTGTATATGAACCCCAACCAGCGAGTGGGTGGCATCCTCCATTGCGATTCGTTCAGGGTTGATGGGTTGTTGACGGGCGAGTTTGACATGTCGCGGGCAATTGGTAACGTCCGTCTTTTGGTGATGGTGGTAGTGTTTATAGTGGGGCGCACAATGTTGCAATGTTGCAATGCCGCGTACGGGTCCGACACCCATATTGCAAGCATTGCAAAAGCGACTGGACTGGACTTGGAACTTGGAGATATCACTGGTGAATAGACAGTCAGTATGTGACGACAACAACAAAAAGAAGGAAAACGGCGGCGACAATGACACTCAGCACAATGTAAAAGAAGGATTAAAGCATCGGATACCGTATCCTGAAAGCTGAAAACGACCCCTGACCTAGCGATAGCGGCAAGCGGTGTGCCGTCGACGCCGTTCGCCGCCTCCGTCGGAAAGATAACGGTCTTGAGCGTGAGATAAGGCAGACTCCCATCACCTTTGGAACCCTCGACCGACCCAGTGTCCCCTGAGGATAAGCGGGTCGAGATGCAGAGAGGCGCGCGGTGGGCGTTTTCGTCAACAAACTCGAATCACATCATTGTTGACCCAGATGGTCAGAGTCGGGATTCTTGAAACTGACCGTCGACCCATCAAAAAGGGGCAGGCAGGACTGTAGATCGCAAGCAACCGCTGCAGGATAACCTGGAAGAAAATGGGGGCCAGATGGGTCAGGTAAACACCAGTCAGCAGCAACTCGCCCTCCACTCAACCAACGAAGGGGGATCATATCCATGAATCCATCCGTGTCTTCCCCAGATTTCTGCTTGCTACCTTTCGCACAGCGACAGGAGGTGGGCTGGCGGCAAGAGAAACCTGTTTCCATCCTTGACCCTGATCCTTTCCGGCGACCTGATGCACAGAGGGTCCCGCATCATCCATCCATGTCGAGTGTTCCCTGTGCCATCCATCGCTTGTGTTTCCCTTGGAGATGAGGTTGGCTGACTTTAACTATCCCATCCACATCCCCACAAACTTGCAACTCCCGTCGTTGACCGATCGTCCCTCCCGATGTAAGACTGGCGTCGTGTGTTGTGATGTTGTGTTGTGGTGTTGTGTTGTGTTGAGCGACTCGTTCACGGCGCGGACACAGGTGCCGAGTGTCAACTTTGTCCACTGCTCCAGACTCCAGCTTCGCCAAGTTTGAAGGAGGGTCTTGTCTGTCGAGACCTCATATCAGCCAGCGGCCGTGTAACGTCGCGCAGCAGGAGCGAGGGAAGCAGCAGTGGCAGCGAGAGTAGCAGTAAAAGCCACTTTGCGGGGCATTCGCGTCGCTTCGGTCGCGGAGACTCTTACCTATCTGTCAAATAGTGACGGATAACGCTCCTTTCTTGTCTCGGGTGTCTCGTTTCGAGGATATTGGCTGGACCGTTGGCTGTGGACTGTCACTTAAGGTGGTGGTGGTTCCCAGCCCTTTCCAGCCCAGTTTCGTCGAGTGTTGGCAACCCCCTCTTTCTGTTCTGTCGCTGTGGTCCTCGACATGCTTCGCGACACTCAAGATGCTGGTGCTAGAGGTAACGGCTTGGTCTTTGTCTAGGCCTTGAAAAGGAGGGTGTCGGTCGGGTCGGGTGTCGGGTGTCGCGTCGCAATCGGTCGGTCGGTCGGAGTGCGGCGTTCACTTGTTGCGTGTGGTGCGGTTTCCTCAATCATAATTGAGATTGTGGGAATGCGGGAATCTGGAGGGAGATCTTCCGAGAAGCTCACATTTGTGCGTGAGGAGGTTTCGTCCTGCGGCGACCGGTGAAAGGGTTGAGCCCTTATCCCGCTGCGCGTCGGTTGCCTACCGGTCTTGCTTTCCGCGTAGGGACGCCGTTTGACACCACCATAATCGTGACTGCCTTTACTGACCAAACACCGCAACACGATCCGACGGACGATTCCACAGCTCTCCGTCCGTCGCGGGGAAGGAACAAGATCACTGCAATTCCACCTAGTCAGTGTTAAGTTGACGAAAGCGTATCGCTGCAGTTGCGACGCCGTATGATGACACCACCAATACCACCACCACCATATATTATCACGAAATCAACAACGCCCTCATAGGACCACTGAGACCTCAGATTTCATGCAAGGCAACTTTTTGAGCAGTTGTTGTCCAGACCAACCTGCCTGCTTCTCATCATCCCCATACCCCAGAGTTTCCCCAGAGTTTCCCCAGAGAGTTCATGCTCGCCTCATCAACATCATCAGCATGCAAATCTCCCACCCCTTAACCTTCGTGCTCGGACTGGCTGGACTGGAGTGTAATTTCTGGAAACCTGAAATTTTGACGGTTCGTTCTCGACGTCTGCCTCAATCCACTGGCTTCAGTTCCTCGAGGCCACTCATATCACGGTTGGATTTTCTTTCACCCGCCGTGTCCATTATCCAGTCGTGCCAGTGTCGTAGCCGCCACCTCATCAGCGATACGCCCCCCTTTGAAAGCCCTCTGACGTCCCACGAGAATGTCGTGATCCAATAACCCATAACAGCTCATCTGCCATGATCCGTTTTGTGATGCATCCGGTCCATAGCCGGGCGAGCACTGCCTAGAGTGCTTTCCTGGGGCCAGAATTTTCTCGAAACACACGAGATTGAAGCAAGACTGAAGTGTCATGACGCCGTGGAACCGACTCGCTGAAGGGCAAGCAATGGAGACCGACGTAACGGGCGGAGAATAGATAGGCTCGAGGAGGCGACTCCGGCTGGAACGTAGCAAGTCATGTTGCGCACTTTTGTCCAGCAACTCTGCGAAGACGTCGGATATGGTAGATATTCGCAAGTCGACGGCGCCAAATGCCCCTTGGAAGAAGGCGTCTCTGGACACTAAACGCTCATCAACTCGTTACACTGCCATGAGGCACGATGTGGTGATATACGAAGCCAGTTCCTTCCTCTTTGGGAGAATACGGCGAAGCGAAAGTCGCCGCTTGACGATCGTTGGCGAGGTGAGATGTCGTACCGCAGGCACCACCAAACGGAACCAGACAGGTATACAGTGTGTCGTTCCCAGCAACTTCGTCAAGTTCCTCTACTTCACCACACAGTATGCTGGTAACAGGTCCGTTCTTCCTCTTCCGTTAAAGGCTACATGATGGTATCTAACGGTAGTCAGCAGGTGGTCCGTAGAGGTAACTTCTCTGTGGTTCTCTCATGAACTTCTAGCAATGACAGAGCGAGGATTGAGTCGCAGTCAGTGGGCGCGTATGCATTGAGTAGGTGTACCCAGTCAACGCCAAGGCTCCAATTTGGTGAAGAGGGGAAGAAGAAACACGCATTGTGTGTGCTGCCGCCGCTTCGTTCACCCATTTCCCTATTGAGGCTCCAATTGAAGTTGACGACCGCATGAACTTGCACTTCAAATGAGCAAGTGATGAGTGAGTTTCCAGCTTCTGAAGTGATGTGATGCCGTCACCTTCACCACGGTAATTCACCGCCTTTTGCTTTCCTACCTGCTTCACACCTTCGCCTACTACACCTAGGTACCGGCATCACCACCAGTATCCGTATCTGGCCTGTGTCGTAAAGGCTGGCTTGACTGGAGGTAGGGGTAGCTGCGAGCTGGAAGCCGCCCAGTCAGCCCAGCTTGTTACCTGGCTTGAATGGCCTGTGGCGTCTCATTGGATGCTGGGATGGGAAGTTTGCTGAACAGACGGGAGACAGTCGACAAGCGGCTGGTAGCGAGGAGAGACCAGGACCAGGACAAAGCGAGCCAGCCAGCCAGTCAACCAAGAGCCGAAACCGTGCCATTCCCAATTGGACTGTAGTTTCCGGTTTGCTAGGTGTGCTTGCTAGGTTGCTAGATGAAGCAATGCGACTTTGGCCAACAATTGCTCACCTTGCGGTAACACAGTCTGCGGCAGTGCTGACCTCCATTGACCTTGACCGGTCTTGTCCAACAGGCGCTGTGCCGTCTTCGCAAACGGCGGCGTGGGAGAGAGCGTGGGAGGACAAGCGTGGGGTGACAAGACCTCCGCAACATCCAAATGTCCTGAGCCCTGGGAAGGATTGGAGCGTGACCATGGCAATCTGCTCAAACTTGGAACTTTGACGATATTTCCAACATTGGCATATCGTTCAATGTTGGAACGGGCATGGCATTGTTGGACAGTGGAGGCATCCTTCCCATCCAATCGAAGTTGGAGAAATCCCACGCCGAAACCAGTCAACGACGAAGAGAATTGGAGAAGCTCGTAGCCGTGGTGATTGCCTTCTTCCGTTTTCCGACGCAATGCTTCGTCGTACTGCCAGCTGCCTTCTCCTTTCTGCTATACCAGTGAAGATCACCTGGTCTGGAACGCCTGCGAGCCTGCACACCATGCCACAACCACCACTTCTCCAGCTTTTGCTATGCACATCCGATCGAGATTCGCGATCACAAACAGCGGGGTGACCCCACGCTTTTATTCTTTACCGATGCGGGGAGGAATTGTACATCGGATGAGGTTCTCATACCATCATCGTCCATCGGAGATCTCCTCGACATGGAGGTTGTTGGTAGGTATCAGGCGATGTTCTTACAAGTAATATAGGTAAGAGTCAACATCCGATATCCAATTGATAAGTGATAAGCGCTGACCTCGAGATAAGGTTTGGCAATCTGGTTGATCAAAAAGCGGGAGATCAACTGGTGAGACCTCCAAGACCGCAGTAGTGTCGGCAGCTGCCAATCTTGTCGACCCAACAGCTTGGCGGCTGGCGGCTGGCGGCTGAGAGAGGGGATCTTGACCGTTCAGACCGTTCACCGTCGCATTCTGAAGACGGTGAGAGATGGGTGGACGGCAAGACAGTGCTCATAAACTGTACGTATCATCGATGCCAACTCCATCAATGTTTGCGACAGCCTTCCCTCGTCGTCATGGACACACTGTCCATTCTCACTTGATAACCTTGACAGTGGATTCATTACAACCCACGATCAGGGGCTTATGGCGTGTCAGTCTTCCCAGTCTTTGACGTGACGGCGGTCGACGTCCGCCCTTCTGCGACTGCGACGAGGCGGCGACCACAGCAACTCAGCAAGCAACAAGCCCGTCTAGAAAAAGAGGAGAAAGGAGGGATGCAAGCGAGCAAACATGATTGGACAGTCGGGGCTTTTTCTCTCCTCTCATTGGCTATTGAGTTTTCGAAGCCACACAAAAAATTCGTGTCTGACTGTCGATCAACACAAAAAGAAATTTGATTGAGGAAAAACCGGAGGCTCTTTCCTTCTCTCAGCTCTCACGGCCGTGTCTCCCTTACCGACTCCATGGGACTTTGTCTCCGGCCCGACAGTCCGAATAAGCTGACGATGAAAAGAAAGTCAGATTTCATTAGCACTACATATTCAATATCGGGATGAACATGACGAGAGAATCAGCAGCTTCAAAAGCTGGAGTGGTTCGAGTTCGAACCACACAACTCTCGACAAATCCACTGCCATTAGGTAATCATCTCAAGGACGGGAGGATGCACAGCAGGGACCGGGTCTGAGGGGAACCGCTTTTTCCTGCAGTCACTTGGGCCAGGCCGCTTGGCTCGCTCTTGGCAAGGAACAGCGGACAGAGTGGGGTATCTCTTAGTGCTCTTTTATCTTTCTCCACATTCTCCGAACCCCGCCTCCCTAGTGCCTGCCGTTGGAACCCAACCAATGGATAACATGCGGAGCCATGCTTATCTCCGCCGGTTTGCGCTAGCCTTCTTTCGTCTCCCTGGTCTCTCTTTCGTTCCTTCCTAATCCCGGTCAGTGCTAGCGGCTGACCCATGGCCCATCGACAAGGGTCAAGGCCAACCATCCCGGACGTGCCACGATTGCTCACCAAAAAAGCCGATTGCAACGGTCTGCTTTGAAACGCAGCCCTACGTCATTGCCTCCAAATGCGACGTCTTGGAGAGGAAAAAAGTTGGAGATGCGAGCGGGGGGGTTGCACTCTCACAACCAGTGCGAGAAGAACAACCACCGGATGAAAACGAAGAACGGCTCGGAGACAAATGTCCAATGCTCTCCAACGGACGGACAACCAAAGGAAGGAACTCCTCATCTCCAAGGCCGCCGAAGGACTCCATCACGAGATCGACTCCATCAAATCCTATTTTGGCTAAACTCGTGATCACGCCATGTTCCCAAGTCTAAATCCAGGAACGCGACGGAAGCCAGGAACGAGCCAGTACCGACGCCAGCGCCAGCAAAAGAAGACATGGAATTGGCTAAGAACTGGAAATACCGAGTTAGGTCTCTCAGGTACAATCAAGCGATCAATATTGGCGTCTTGTGTGGATATGCCTTCATTCTCAGCTTCGTCATAGGAAGTGGAATGGAATGGAATGTGAACCGAGGCTGAGATAACCAAAGAAATCACAACATGGGAGACAACAAAAAAGAAAACAGCCGACGGACCTTACCCGAACCACCAAAAACACCAAAAACACAACATTGTCAAATCGTTGGTGAGATCAGTGGTCAACATGTCTCCGTCTTTTTTTTTTGCCGCCCCCATTTTCAACCCCGGAATGTCGAACCACTCAGAACTATTGTAAGAGAAAACCCTTCATCACATCATCGTCAAACGGCATTGCATTGCATTTTGCGGGGAAACCCCTTTCGTTTTGTTTGCAACGTTGTACATACCCTTTCCCCGACCCTTTGCGCCGGCCGGGGTTGGGTTTGCGGGATCGCGGGGTCGGATTTGTTCACGGCGTTTTTATGGGTCCGGGGTCGCCCGTCTTTCCGTAGAGGTACCCCGTACTTGTCCGCCGCCCCGCATGGCCAGGCCGTCGGGCCACAAATTGTAACCCCGTTTGGCCCCGCGCTTCCCCCGGTCTGTCCCCGGTGTTGTTGGCGACGCTCGCGCCGGCCACAAGTCGGCCAGACTGTGGACACGGCCGTTCGCTTGTTAGTGACCCAAAATTGCTAGACGTGCATTTCCCAAAGATACCGCCTACCGCATACGTATATCTGCTCCGATTTCCCCAGAGTCCCAGACCTTTCAGGCCCTTCGGCGCACACCACAGCATGTCTCCAGAAAGCCGCCGACTTCACACCGAGGCCATCACCACCAACAACGCCGGGGGAGAACGCGGGGCCACACGGGGTTTTCCCCGGAGTCTTGATCCGGGGGTCCGGGGTAAGACCGGCCAGGCTGGGAACGGCGGGGTAAATTGCGATTCCGGTACATAAGCGACCAACGTTCCTTACATTCGGAACTCCATTGTGCGCTACTATGCAAATGCTGTTCACACAACAAAAGTAACACAACAGTCCGGCGGTATCCATATTCCCGCCGATATTGGATATTGACGCCGGTACCACCGTGGACTGGGGCGCGTCCCTCACAGTAAATCACAGTAAGCACAAGTACGAACGGTACAAGTGACCAGCCGTGAGCAACGGTGGCCGCTATGAAAACGGAACACCTCTTTCAGTCTGCTTCTTCTCGTCCTCTTCTTTTCTCTTCCAGCTTCGTTTTCCACAATGCCGTGCAGTAGTTGATGTTAGTTTTCGTTAGTTCCTACCGGTCTAGGAGCCCAGTCCACTCTCACAGCCCGCGGAGCTATCATCATTCAACCCGGTCGGTCATACCGGTACGGGTCCGTCGTAAGTACACCGGTATCGGTGTAGGCTCCTTTTGTTATACTCCGCCGTGGTAAAGCTCCGGCCGACGGCTCCCTTACCGGGTTAGGGGCGGGGCGGGGCGGCCAGCTCTCTTGTGGCACGGGTGTGGCTCGAGCCTTGGGACGTGGGATGATGGTATGCGGCATGTTCCGTCCAGTCGTGCTCGAGTGGGATGGATGAGCCTGGACTCCTGGAGATCATAAATCGCGCTCGCGCGAAGCATCCAGGCATCCTGTCGGATATTAGGTTTTATTCTCCTTCGTCGGATCGAGAAAGGGTGGGAGGAAATAACGATCCGGTGAATGTTGTGCGGTTGATGGTTCAATGCAATATCCTCTCTCGGTACAGTACCATCGATTTCGAACTCACCGGATGGCCATTGCGACTCGCCTGTTAAAAACCGAAACATTCAAACCTCTACGGCCTATCTGCCCACCGAGGCCCTTTTTCCCCCCATGAAACATTTTGATCGTGAAACTCGAATTCTGGTGGTGAACTTGTCAAGAATCGCAAGGCATCCATACCCCCGGAACCAACATCCCTGCTTCCTGCTAGCATCATTGGCGACGTTTAAAGCGTTGCCGTCGCCGCACTAACACACATAGTCGCCGCACTTGGACGAATTCGGACCTCTCCCGACCCCAAGCAAATGAACGAAGCAAAATAGCCGGAATACTTAGCAACACCAAAGTTGGCCAACCCCCCTGCCCCATCATTACAGCCAGCCAAAATCTGTTACAGAGTTGCTCCCAGGACCTGCATGAAAACGGACCAGGAGGATACAAACTATTGGCTCCAGGTTAACTCGTTATTGGATGAGTCGTCGTCGCTGGAGAGATGGTCATCTTTGCCCGGTGAAGGTCGGTTATGGAGGGTGCAAGTCCGCTTTCCCTTGAGACATGATTCTGGGCTTGGCATCTCTTTGCTAAGCATGATTGCAAGTGAAATAACCGCCTCCAGCTCCTCCTCTCAGACAGGCAGGCCACTCACACCAGGCGACGGCGGAGAGTGAGACTCTGCCTGCCGACCCAGGATCCTAGGATCGTTGTTAGCGCAGTCCCTTCCTCATGCGGCTGCACATTTGGAGACTATTTGTGGGGCAATTCGCAACCTCCTCGATGGCACGCAACTTCCACTTCCAATCCCAAGCCTTGTCGTCGACAACTCTGTCAACTGGTTGGCTCACACCATCGTTTCTCGCGAGTCGCGACCCTCCATTACAGGAGACCGCTAGGCGTCCGCGGGTCTGTTGGGAAAAGGGGCAGAGCAGAAAGATGGTGGGTGGGACGCTGTCTCTTCAAAGTGACAAAAGTCATCCTCCAATGGGAAGCTGGAAAGAAAGTGAGGATGCAGAACAGTCTTATCGATATCATCGCCAATCTTCCCGGTTCTGGTCAGTGCAATGGGGTTGAGTCTGCAGTGCACAGAGGGCACTGGTAGTGTCGGGGTCCTGACAGTCACGCAGTTCGTTCCCCCCAACGCTCCTTCCCTCACACATCTTGATCTCAAGATTCCAAGATTTTCAGTCAGAGTCCCCACGCCCCTACCAACGACACAGGCGATCGAGCCGAGCAAACAAGACGATGAAGTCCCTGCTTCTCGTTCACAAGGTCCCCGAGGGTCTTGAAGTCCCTGAAGTCCCTGAAGTCCCTGAAGTCCCTGAAGTCCCTGAAGTCCCTAAAGTCCCTGATTCCCATTGTCTTTTATGATCGTCTTTTGATCGGGCTTGAGGTTAGTCTGATCAGATCCCTTATCGTGTCGTTTCTTATCGTTCTTATCGGGTCCAGCTCCTGTTATCAGCCCAAGGAAAAGAAGAAAAGCCAGGGTAGCAGAACTTGCCTGTTTGGGTTGATCGTGCTTTTCGATGGGCTGATGGGCACGTTGCTCGCATCGACATTGATTACAAAAAAGAGGAGCGTTTCCCCCTTCCACCCACCTGCCAGCCTAGAGATATCGCTCCTAGTGCGAGCCAGGTAGGGCGGCCTGGTGTTTCTCATCCTGGTTTTCATGTATCACTTATTCCCCCCCTCCTCCGTTTAATACCCATAATTCGGTATGATATGGGCGCTATGGAACACAATCCTTATTGCGCCCCAGGGAAGGATGATGTTGGTGCATGGTGTTGATATCGGGCATAATGGACATAATGGTATGGAGCTAGTCTTCTAGGTGGTATCATTGCGCCTTCCTAATACTCTCCATTGCTCTAGTCCTCGAGCGGGGAGGAGAAACTCAACTACAAAGATGTTGGGCAGTGTCCACTCCGCTTTATATCCAAGGATGTGGTGACGACTGTGATGATAGCCTCGCTTTGCATGCGGCATTGCATATCCGCGTTATTCACGAACCTACTGTCGATAATGTAATAGTGATGATGACTGTGAGAATGTGCGTCATGTGTGCTTGCCTGCACATTCATCCTTTTCACTCCACCGAGAAGGATATGAAAGAGGGGAAAGGGGTAGGAATAATATGGCGCCTTGAATCCACGCCGTCAATGGAGTAAAACAACATGTCGATACGCATCCCCGGATGGTTCCCCCCCCGTATGAGTAAGGAGGGATCGGATCGTGCACGCATAATTTTGCGGCGCCACTGCAGAACAAGTTCATGCTTGATGATAGGATGGCCGCAGTGGACAGTGGGCTGAGTCCAAGTTGTACGACAGGCTGTGTGCGATTCCCATGAATTGCCAACTTCTCCTCTCACCACCATTGCATCCCGGACCTGACGCCAGCAGCATGACCTGACATTGTGGTGGCGCTCTTCTCCTTCTAACCATGCACTCGCAAGGCTTTGAAAGATCCGAATCTCTGGATTAGAACCATCATTGGTCGGGAAGCAAAGGGAGAGAAGAAGTCCACCACGTGCTGGTGATACGGGTTGGCTGATTGGACAATTCCTCTTGTCGACCACAGAGAAGTGAGACATGAGGGGCAAGGCGCAAGCTGCCATTGTCGAGCTTCCAGACATTGCTCTAGCGTCTACTGTACCGTCCGTTTTGGTGTGAGTCGGACATCTTTCTCTGTTGGTCACTGTCGAGGTTTCGAGATCGCTTGTCTGCTTTTTCTGAGGTCTCCTCCTTCAAACTCCGCCGCGACAAGGCAGGCAGCGCGACGCCAAGAGAAGGAGGCGCCAGGACAGGGAGGCCAGAATGTCCCTAGGGTTGCAGGCCGAGCGACAAGATTTCTAGGATTCGTAAAGATGTACAGGTACATTGATTGGCCAATCGGTCAGCCACTCGCTTAGTCGCTTGGAAGCATGGTGGGATACATGGTGGGATGTTTCTGGCTTGTTCTGTCCAACGAGAACCTTGAACGAGAACGGTCTTTGTTAGCCTGGTGCTTGTTTCTAGCGTAGGGCACACAGAAAGCTGGAAAAGACAGCAAGGAGCAAAAAGAAGCAGCCAAACAACGACAATCAGGGAGGGGGAGATTAGCGCGTAGTTAATAGTGGACTGAGGCGGCTCAACTGATGACGGATTTACACTCGAGTCTCGAACGAACCGTCGATGAGAGTGGAATGAAAAAAACACTGTTTCCAGTTGCGAAATGCTGGATGCTGATCTGCCGTCGGTGTGGATTCTCCAGTCCACCGAGAACCAAAGAGGAGACGAGTATTGAAAACAAAGTGGAATTCTGGATGGAGTGGGAAGGGAAAACGGCACAGACAGTGTATCATGGTACACAGTACGAGCGGGATTGGATCCGTCTTGTCGTGAGTTCTTTGGAACGGAGGGCGCGGCATTGTGAAGACGGCGGCATGGACGGACAGTGTGTCGAGCCTCGAAATGTTGACCCGGAGAGGAATGGGATTCGAGATGGAGACGCGCGCGGATGCAGCAGATTGCAGTGACGCAGTGACAAAAATACGGCATTGAGTACGCACGCCGTACGCGGGGTGGGCCCCCATTTTGACCCCCACTTTCCGAAAAGCTTCTGTTAACGGGAAGTGGAAGGCAGCTCGCCTGTAACCGCAATATACCTCCACTGGGACAGGGCTTGTGTTAAGCACAAGGCTTGGGGACGGGCATACTAGAGGTAAGACGGAGGGGACGGACGAGACTGGAAGGGAAGGTTGAAGGAAGGGACGGCGCGGTACCGATAGGCAAGAGGCTACGGGCGGGAGCTAGGCAGAGACTCCAGGAAGTGAAGTCAAGCGCGTAATTAAAAATGGTCTCGTGATGCCTTTTTGTGGTGTTTACCCCAGCAAACCATGATTTGTGCCTGGTTCCTGGATTTAGGCCAGTTTTTTGCATTCCAGCATTCCATACAAATTCCAGGGAGGGCATATCCCGGCCGGTGATCGATGACGACTGGATACCATTCCGCGTGGTTGGTTCAACATTTTCTCCCCGATACAAAGACGTTTGCACCGATGATGCGCTTTTGCAACAGGAACATCAGAACCGCATTAAGTGAAATTCAGGGACACGCCAGGGGATTTCGGATTTCGGGACCAACATGCTATTACAGCATCTCCCCATGGGGAAATACATGATGACGATGTTCCAAGATGTTCCATGTCTTTGAGCGTTGGTTTCGACCAACAGCAGACATAACCATCCGTGCCGTCCGCGGCCGTCCGCGGCCGGCGGTGTGAACCCTCTCGTGTCCTGCTGCGCCCTCAGGCCCTCAGTTTGATATTGGATTGCAAACTTGGCGAGCGCAGAACGAAAGGATGTCATTTATTGAGCTCAATGGGATGATCACACATAGTCGACTTTATGCGCAACTTAAGAATCAGTCCCGAGTTTCCTAGCGTTTGAAGTAAATCCGACAGATACCGCTCCATATAGCGCTGATATCAAGGCCTATCTATTGAGGACGGTACCTAGCTGGTTATGAGGCTGAGCGAGACGAATATAGGTCGCACATTGGTGGCGCTGACCTGTCAAACTTGATGGTCCCGTCTCTTTGGTTACTCGAGATCGGCAATGTGAGGCCCGGAGGTCACTGCAATGTTTGATGGTGGAAAACTGGAGACGTACCCTCCCAAAACGGTGAAGACGGCGCACGGTGAGTGAATTCGACGGTTGTTGTTATTTTTAACGTCTACTTCCGCCTCCCGTATGGCATGAGACGTAGAGTGAATTCGACGGTGAGATGGAGAGGAGCATCCAGCCCGAAAGGTTGGGAATGCCACAGCAACGAAACTGAAGTGGAAGTGCCGGGTTGAGAGATGATTGTTTTGCATGAATGTCGGTGTCAAGCATGATCCCGTGGCAACGGATGTCGCTGCCCTGCTGATGTGAACGCCAGTGAGGGGTGTGCTTCACAATGCGCTCTGCACGTTCCCATTCATCATCGTCGGCGACGAGACGAGAAACGTGCTCAGAATCTGGTCACGGTCGCCAAGGTCTCACTCGAGCAGAACAAGAAAGACATTGTGAAAACGAATCACAGTTGCAAGAAGTTCGGATGACTTCCAAATTCAAAAAAAAATATAAAAAAAAAATGGCGTTGCTTCTTGCATCTTGCATTGATGTCCAAACTAATGCGGTCTGCAATGCCAGATGAAGAGACATGATGCACCTTCCTTGGTGGTGTTCGCAGTAGGAAATCTCCCTTGCTGCTTGGCGGTGACAGATGTTGAAGCCAATTGAACTTCCGCTTTCGGAGCTCACCGTAGCGATTGCCCTGCTGACAAGGTACGCACAGGCCATCAAGGTGACAAGAGCCCCGCAGTTTCTGCAAAGAGAGAAACCACGGTTAACCCTGACACCTACCCCACTAGCTCACAACCCTGAGCAACACCGACCGGCAACAGTGACGGCGGGGGCCGCGGGGCAGCTTCACCTTCCTGATGCACGGTCCAAGCTCAATGCCGTCGATTTTCGTCTTGTTTGCAACCTTGCGTTGCAGCATCTCGCAAATCTCATGCAGGGCTTGTCGACCTTGATTCTGTTCAGGGTCTCGGGGTTCACTTCCCCGAATCTTTGTGATATCAAATTGTATGCCGGACAGGATGATATCCAACCGGAGACACCAAGTTGAACGCCAGCGCGACACCGTCTTGCCCCGACCACTACCGTACAAGCCCCTCCCTCGAAGCTCCATATCGTCCAGAACAAGTCGAGACAAAGTCCAGAAGAATGCCGGCACGATCGATCGGACTTCCATATTGTACACTATCCCACGGCCCGTAATCACGAGTAGCTCCCGTCTCCTTCGGGCAGCAATGTCTGTCTGACTGACAGACTGACGACGGCGGCGATGGCGTTATCTTCCCGAATCCCGCCACCGCAGGCATTTCTTGCATCTTCCAAGGAAATCCGCGAGCTCACCATGACCGATCCCACGATATCAGAGCCCAAGCCCACAAAATCCATCCCATTGCAGCCCCCACCGGCCGACCGAGCGAACCGGACGAGGACGAGAGGGTAGCGAGGATCGCCAAGATAGACGGACGCCATCTCTTGAGCAAAGCCACTCCCCTCTGTAGCGAATCATAACAAGGAAAAGGAGCAGGCGAACAGATAACAGGTCGTGATGGACGGAGGCAGACGAATCTGCTAGGTGCACTTTCACAGTTGCCTTCTGGCTGCGGTGTAGCCCGACAGCGGCGCCCATCAAACTTCCAACAGTGCCATGATACCCATCCATCCAAAAAAGGAGGCCATCACCATTTCAGACTTGTCCGAGGTTCCAAAGGTTGCATAAAAACCATCAAGCCGGAACTCCATCACACTTTGAAAACACGACCCCATTCGCAGGTCCACTCCGTGATACAAGCTACAGCTAGTGGAGATGGAAGCCAGCCCAGGATGGGCAGCTGGGATATTGACAGGGTGCCATGAAAGGGGTGATAATTGAAAGATGCGGTGATAGGGCCCAAGAACGGCGACACAGAGGCTTGTTGTTGGGCAATACATACAAACATCCAACATGGGAATCTCTGTGACTCTGCCATTTCTCCAGATTGCTCTTTTAGATGGCTTGTTTGCCTTGTGCACTTTTCCAGTCTCGCAATACTGTCCGTCTGTTGTTCGGCCGCGGCCGTTTTGCGGAGCCCCTGGACTTGCACTTGGGCTATTTCTGGCAAAAGTCCCTCTCACGGAACAAAGAGGGAAGTGGAACTGAAACGGAAGATCGACAAGACTTTAACCTCACGTCAACTTGGCATTCCCTGTTCGCTTCAGGCTTTTGATAAAACTCCGCCTTTCTTACGCAACTTCTTCTCATTATCGTCGGCCTCGTCGTCGTCGACCTCTTTCTCCATCTTCGTGGCAAGGAGAGAAATGTGGGGACCAACGACGTTGAGATAAACGCCAACACCAATGAATGGGAGGGTGGTGTTGCGGCAGGCGGCTCTGTTCAGCCGCTATTCGGTGGACGTATGGATCGTCGCATCAAAAGGATTGTCAGGCCCCAAAGGGTCCGACTGTTTCATTCCCATGTTTGTCGTCTCTCAACCGCCAGACCTCCTCTGTGATCATCATCACGCATTCCACGGCATTCACCTCACCACACGCCCCTCTCAACATTGTACCAAAGGACGACGACAACGACGATCTATCAAAGCTTGTATCTGCCGGAGGTCGCGTTGCAATGTCCCTTGAACCTTGGGCATCAACCAGAGCTGATGAGGTGGCTAGTGGATCACCGTCACATTGTCTACAACTGCGACGGCAGGGAGGGATTGTAAGCTCCAGCAAACCACAGACCAGCTTGAAACATTCTTACCAACGGCGACCGGGGAAAAATAAGCCGCTCCGGCTCAAACAACTGCACCATGCAGCCGCAACCCAAGTCCAAAAAAAAAAAAGAAAAAAAAAAAAAAAAAAAAAAAAAAAAAAAAAAAAAAAAAAAAAAAAAAAAAAAAAAAAAAAAAAAAAAAAAAAAAAAACTGACCTGCAGTTGCTATAGGTTGAACAGGCTCGGGAATCTGGGCCATCTCCACATTTCAAGACACTCAAGGCATTGTAGGTACCACTGAGGCACTGACGAACACGTGTAGAGCTGCTGAGCTTTCGAGCTCTTTTTTTCTGACGACTTTTTACGGAGGAGTTTGACAAACCTGAATCCCCACCTGACGGCCTGGAGCGAATCTCTCGGTGGTTGCTGCAAGGCATACGGTATACCCAAGCGAGGTGCCAACCTCGCCAACCACCGTCAACCACCGTGTCTGACCAGCCAGCGAGGTGCTGTTCAGCTACGTATCTCTGCTGGCCGAAAGCAAACTGACGACACGGATGTTTTCAAACCCCTTCTCCACGAAAAGCGCCAGCAGATGTATGTATGCGTAAGGATCATGTAAGTCAATGCGGCGACACAGCACACAATTTCCTGGGGTAAAAGTACGGGGTATACGGGGTATGGTATGCAAATCTGTCCTGCCCGTCGTCCGTGTAGACCCGTATGGTTACGGCGAGCAAAGGGCGGGATTGACAATATTTCCCTGAAGAATAACTGGACGATAACGACTGGACCACACACGGAGGATAAACGACTCGGGCATTGCAGTACTGGACCACAAGCACAAGTGAACCGTAAGGACCACTGGATAACTGGATCGCAAGAGGGACAAGAAAGAATAACCGACCCGATTGAGCCATGAACGTACTGTGTCCCTCGTGTGATGTTTAACTGACGTGGACCAGTTGAGTTGACTACCAGACGTTGGAGAAAGACACGATGGATTGATGGACAATGCATTACAATCAACAATCGACAAGACCATACATTAGACACCCGGAATACCAAGAACGACAAGAATCACCAAAAGCCGGATTTCGAGTTCCGAAGTTTCAACATGGGACCGGGAGTTCTCGCTGGGACCGTTTCATGTTCGCAGTGCCGTTCTTACTCCTCACGGTCATGGCAAGGAGGCCTGCTCTAGGAGTGCGAGATGGGTACGCAGTCCGAACTTGCCCCTCATCTCGTCTCACTGAGAAAAGCCACCCAGGCCTTCAACGTGCCGTCCCCGAAGCTCGAACGTTTGGGGAATCCAAACCTAGGATATGGGCGTTGTGGTTGGTCGAAGTCATCCAAACCATTATATCAAACAGCAGCAGACATGAACTTGCAAAGTTTTTGCTGGATCCGCCACGGTGTTGCTGTTCCTCTTCGTTGCAACTCTGTCGACGGTTCTGAACGGCGTTCACCGGCGCCGTTTCACTACAACACATCTAGCCTCCCCGCAAAGAGGCCCGGCCCTGTCTAGTGAGGGGAAAATAGTGGGAAATGCTCCAAAAATGGAAACCTAGGAACAATCCCTCTCTGCTTGTCCGTTAGATCCGGGCTCCATATTTCCAGGTTCTGTGTGTTCAGAGACCTGACGATCTGCCGCCACCTCACACCTCGATCTCGCGGTCGTTCGGTTTTCTTGACTAACATTTTTGGTCGTGGTGGTGTGAAACGCCCCTGAAAAAAACTGACTTCCTCGGAGGTACTTATCGACCGTTATCGATTGATTGTCGAGATGCTGTGTTGAACATAAGGAAGCAACTCGAATTATGGCGAACTACAGTGTCCGTATCGACCGGTTATCTCGGGATGAAATGAAATCTTAACGATTGAAGATCGAAATGCAGCGACTATCGATCAATGAGACGCAGCGTCAAGGAACAGACCATCAGGATGAGCCACCAGGATCAGTTAGGCTTATCGTAAGCATTACGGGCATTTGAATGCTTAGGCTTGGCGGGTCAGCACCGAAAGCCGTGGCATCGACTCAACCCCAATGCTGACTTCGCTGGCGGCCATGACATTGGATTCATTTAAAAAAAAAAAAAAAAAAAAAAAAAAAAACTTTGAACAATCCCAACTGGCGATTCGACAATGATGAAGAGTAGCAGTCGGGCATTTCTGCGTTGACGTTCCACAACTGGCACAGGTCCTGCTCATATCGCATTGTCTGGCGCTGGCAGCAAGCAGCAGCCTCTAGCATCGCAACAGGCCGCAGCATAGGTAGCGTGTGAGCTGACGAAGAAAGCAGCAATTCATCAATCGGCTCAAATCGAACTCTATCGACGCCAATCGGCACGCTAACGTTAGAGAAACTTCGAAGCGAAGCGAAGCGAAGCTCTCTCTCCCGCCCATCATCTTGACAAAACGGTAATTGCCATAGGCCGTGGGCTAGTAGAACCAGTCGGGTGGAACGGCAAAACTGCGCCAGCCCAGGCGTATGTAGAAACGGGATGCTGGGCATCTACCTACAGTGCTTTACAGTATATGGTCTTAATGACATTTCGGTAGTATTATCTTAATACATCAACATCAACATCTACAATCTCTCGAAGTTCCTACGACAAGAGCGCATTCCGACGTTCCCGATAGGTAGTGGTACATAGGACTGGAGCTTATGCACCACTCATACCAGTCAACCTATCAGTCTCGGAAGCGAGCGAGGACATCGCATCGCATCGCTCAAGTGTTTGAACTTTCCTGTAGGTAAGGCAAGGCATACATACGTAGAGGTACGTATGTAGAGGTAAGGTAAACTCATTTCCTACATCGCGCCCAATGCCGGTATTGCATTCGGCATCCCGGGGATTCCCGGTGAGTGGATGATGGTAGTGCATAAGGTGATGGCAACTCGACAACATCAGAAGAGCCTCCTCCCTTTTTCGTGTGATGGGTCGATGATGACTGATCTCTAGATGTTGCTTCACTTGTATCTGATTCCGGTCTTTTATCTAGGCTGGGAACGCCGCTGGGCTGATGTTTCGCTTGAAAAGGTGGTCGGGAATGGGATGGAGCTGAAAGACATGGGAGTCCCGGACCTGGACGACAAGGCCCTCTTCCGCTTCGTCAAAATTAGACTTTTCAACATTTCGGGACAGGGGAATACCGCATGGATTGATTGATTGTGGGAAAGACGGAGACAAGGGATGGAAAGATGGATGGATTTCATGACTCGTAAGCGCTGCCGCTTGACGCTGCTTGACGCTTGACGCTTGACGCTTGACGCTTGACGCTTGACGCCCGCCGCGCGTGCTTGCAACATTTGAGAATCTCGAAGCATCAAAGACGCATATCAAAAGCTGCATCCACACGTCGAGATGACATGCACCTGAAGCGCATCCATCAGTCCCAAGTCAAAAGCGCACCAGAAGCAGCAGCCGAGTTTAAATCAAAGGGTTGGGGGAAAGAAAAGTGCCTGAAAGAAGAAATGGAAACATTCCACTTGCATGGCATGAAATTGAGCATCTTTTTCGTGGGCTGGTTTGAGACACAAACGGTTTGTCTTCCAATGTTTAAGTTGAACCTTTCCGTTCTCGGGGTGCTCACCTTAAGCCTCGAGCCCTGGGCCTGGGATGAGGGATGCCTGCGGTGACAACAGCCAATTTCCCTGCCGACGTCATTCTTCTCAACTTCCCAGGCGCCGGTCCTAGCTCCCTGATCCGGAGCATCCATGCGGTTGGAGGCTTACCGGTACCGTGCGCGGCTCTTTCTGAGGTGCTTTCAACCAATCAGTGTCGAGTCTGACAGGTGTGATTCCGTTTTTTGTGGTGGGAAGCTTGGCGGACATGGGCAACAAGGTCGAGAACTTGGAACTTTGGAGCAGTTCTCACCACCATCAGCGACAATTCCCCCCGCGCTGACCCCCATCATCAAATTAAAACAAAATGTGAGTTTTGGATATCGGCCAGATTTTGCCAAGGAATTCACATCCGATTTTGATATCTTGCGCTGAGATGGTGGTGGAGTGTTCATCAATATCAACACAGCGACTGCGGGCAAATTCTAGCACTGATGAACTGATGAACGCCTGAAAGGCATTGATGGCGCCATGGTGGTAGCACAGCATCGCAGCCTGTTTCTCACCGGGTGTCTGACTTGCTTCATACTCACAGCAAAAATTCTCGAACCCGACCGTTGAGAGATTTTGTCGCAACCAGTCTGTCTGTCAATCCAGGGTTCGCGAATGTCTCAGATCTCACGTCGACTTTCTCAGCGCAAAGTCCAAGGGTCTATGCCTGAATCTCACTTCTGTCCTTCAAAAGTCCTACGCGTGCAGTCACGGTCCCACGTAGGTCATCGCAAAGGAAAACTCGGCAAGAAAATGTCGATGAAGAAGTCGATGAGAAACATGAACCCGAACCTGAGAAAGTCTTCGTCGCTGCGGGAGAAACAATCGCTCGTGATAAAACACGCGTGTCGCCTCAGGATTCTTTGTTGAGCGGGAGAGCGACTCATCTCCGTCGCATTTTCTAGAAGGATGGCTGAGCAACGGGACCTGAGGCGATCGAAGGGATAACCACACCATAATGTTGACAGTAACAAGATGCGATCAAAAGAATAGATAAGACAGCTTCAATGAAAGCGTGGTGCCGACCATGGAAGGGTTTTATTCCCTTTTCTGCGCATTCCTGGCATTCCACATCCCGGGCGGGCCATCACATCACATCACAGCAACAGAACCAAGAAAAAAGAGGGGGAGGGAACTGGAAGACATTCACAGCCACCTCGACCACGACGCCGGCTCCGGAGCAAAAATCGGAGGTGTCTTGAGGGTCAACCACCCGAAAAAACGTTCAACCTTCCACCACCACGGGCACACAGAACTTGAGACCCTACCCGAACCGTCAGACGGTACATACATGGTGGATGGTGGGAAAAAAGTTGGAGAGTGGGAGACACAAGAACCCAGACATGTCAATAGTGACAACTGAAGCCAGCCAAGACAGGACAGCAAAAACGGAGGCTTACACACGCCCTGTCAAACCGTTTTCATATTGACACGGAGTACTAGACCAAAGTACCCAACACGAAGAAGTTGGTTCGATTGTGAATTTATGCTGCCTTAGAGAGAACTGAAGGCGAGTTTCTGGCCCAAGTCCCCATCGGCCAATTGAATTTCTCAAAAGCCATCTCTGCATCATAATTCTCCACCCGTTATTATATATCTCCACCGTGATGCTAAACCCGATGTGGATACAAGCGAGGCCATGCAGCTAAGAAAACCGAAGCAGCAGCAGCAGCAGTTGCAGTTGCAAGGTACATTGGTGAGGTAAGTACCTGTACGAAGTTACATGCCTGAGGTGCGAAAAAAAGTGCCAATGACACGACCGTTACCATAACTTGAACCGCATTGGTGCAACCAGTTGCATGCTATGTTGCTTGCCCTGGTTCGCTGCTACAAAGTTCTTTTCAACAGACGGAACGGAGAGAGAGAAAGAAAAGTCATTTTTACGTTTTGTTTTCAACGTCTCTTTCTGCTTCGAGCACTGTCTACTTGCCATATACCCGCCCGCTCAATGCTTCCGGCGTGTGTGAGCTGCTAGAGGTAGGTAACTGCCAGGTAGAGAGATCTCTCAGTCTGGCACGTTTTTTTTTCCTGCCTTGGACCTGAGCTCTGCTTCCTTCGATTCGCATTCCTCACCTTCCCGTCGCGTCATGCCCAACTGCTACAGGACAGGACAGGAACAGAAAGCAGCAGTGGGTATGAGTAAGTCTGAGCAGAGCGTTGCTGCCCATCGGGAGGAAGCACAGCAGACAGCAACAACAACACATTCAACGCGGAAATGGCAAGATATGCACTTTGGAGGTACCAACATCAACTCCAACTGGACAGATCTTGAGGAAGACGGAGGTAAGGTAGAGGTACCCAACTACACTACTGTTCCAATGGCCCCATTTGCTGTTGTCGTCTCCGTCGATAGTTCACTGTCTAATGGTCACACACGGACTGCGGTTACTGTACACCGTCCAGACCAGAACCGTGTCTGACTGTACAGGAACATGGGAACATCCAAGCAGAGACAGGCCGGTGTCGAGAACCAAGACACACGCCCTCCTCACTGGAACTCACCCCCCTCCCCCCCTCCCCCCTGTCCATCCTGGCCCCTGGTCCTGGTCCCGGTCCCGTCGTCCAACCGTTCTCCTCCCAAGGAACGGACACAGACGAAAGAGTCGCATTCCTTGGAGTGAGGAACGGACATGGACGGGCTCGCTCGACGGTCGAAAAGTGACGGGGGCCCATGATTCAAAACCAGCAGCCGCTCCGCTTCCTCTAGCACCAAAGTGCCTCCCGCTCTTCCTCTCTTCTGTCTTGTAAACCAACACCTCTGTTGTGTTTACTTTTTTTTCCCTTCACTTTCAAAAAAGGACCATTTATTATATCTGGTTCCTTCCCTCCCCTATCCATTCCTCCTCCTCCCGTCCCCGAGGTTGGCCATTGACGAACAAGAAAGGAAGCATCCGACTCTTAGCTTCAAGGAAGATACAATTGGGATACCCCCCCCTTCGACATTCCATCGACTCCCCTCATCGGCATCATTAGCATATCAGCACCATCAGCATTCACTGGAAGGCATTTTAAGAAAAAGAGCAAAAAAAAAAAGGATCATTGCATTGTGTTGTTTCGTCGTGTACTAGTACGGAAACAACAAAGAGGGAAAAGCAGACAGCAAGAGCTTGGAAAAGGAGCGATAAGTGAGAACGACGAAGGAGGGCGAATAAGCGATAATCGAAATCGACATACCCCCTCCGCGACCCCCCGACAAGACACCGACCTCTTCACCGCCTACCATCTTAGGTCCCCGGACTACGGCACTCTTTTTTAGTGTCGTTCCCTTTCTCAGTCGCCATCCGTCAATCAATCAATCGCTTCATCATCCTCATCCTCCTTTGTCCGCCGTCATCCGCCATCCGTCGGTTCCGATCGACTGATAACCACCACGGCCTCCATCGATCGACGACAACGACATTCGACTCTCTGGTAGAACCGAGTGCGATTTTGAAAAAGAGACACTTTTTGCAAAAGTCAATCACAAACCTCGTTGCTGGAATATTGCCGTGGTTTGTCATTTTCTCTTGCATTCTTGTCTTCTTTGATCATCCTCAAACTGGTCTCTCTCGATATCCCGTTGGATCTCATCTCAATACGACGGCTTACCGCCAAGGCGTGCGGCTACATTAAGTAAGTGGGCATATCTTTTCACAGACCAAGACAGAAATGGAACATAGAACGGAGGAAAAAAACCACTGGGCGGGTGCAACGCTTCTCAGTTCAGCAAATCAGGAACAAGCTTTCCAGTCTCTCTCCCGCTCTCTTGCCCCCTTCTGCACCAATCGCTTACCCTGCTCTGCCACTGCACTTGCACCCGATTGTCCACCCCAACAGCACCACTGGCACCACTAAGTCCAGAGAACATACTGCACCGCTGCCCCAAAGTGGAATGCATCAATGGACCACTGCACCACTCCTTCACCTCACAATCCAAACACTGGCCTGTCTGCTGTGCCTGCCCTGCCTGGATTGGACTCGTTTCTCTCTCAAAAAAGAAGCAGCCAACCACCACAGCACAACACACTCACGCCTACGCCGCTTCCGCCTATCTCCGTCTTTTGGGGAGACGGGACACTTTGATCCTTCCACATCGAATGGATTTGCCACTGCACCACCACTCACCCAAGACAAGAGACGGGCTCCACTCCGTTATCTCTTCCCGCCCATGGCCACCAGTCCTCTTGTCGCAACATTGTGTCACAGCCCAGCAGTCCCAGCAACGCCCAGCCCTGTTGCTGTCCGTGGTGGGCTGGTGGTTTCCCCCGACACGACCCGCTATCAATTCTATTCCCCACCACCCCCTGCAGTTTACAGTAGTAGTGTTCGGGCTGCTCTGCCCTGCCCTGCTCGGATCGTTGTTGCTGGAGTCAGGTCCTGGGCAGTTCCAAGATCAAATCAGGCAGGGACAATGAGCGGGCCGGCCTTTTCGCCATTCCAGTTTTTTTCGCCCAGTCCAGTCCACGCAGTCAATCAATCATCGCTAGCGGCATCGATTGCAGTCTCAGTCAGTGGTGACAGTACTCAGCAGTGCATTTCAGGTTGCATGCAGCGAGTGCGCATACCCCCGTCCGGAACTTACATTCCATCCATGGTTGCCCTGATATCTGTCTCTAATCCGTCATTAACAAATCATCTCTCCACCCTTCCTTCTTCTCCGCACCCTTCATCCCCTTTCTTTTTTTTTCTTTTCTTTTTTTTTTTTTTTTTTTTCGCATTTCCAGCGACCATGATACCCTAGATTTCCTGAATAGACAAGACTGCAAAAGGGCAACCGCTAACATATTCACCTCTCGGCATTTGCAGCTACCAATCCATCCATCTCCTCTTCAATTCTTGAAGTGGACCTTAGGAACTTCTTTGACACCACCGTCAACAAAGAAACAACCCCCTCTCCGAGACACCACCAAACCCGTCGAGGCCGCCTCCCGCCCCTACGCATTAGTACACTCCTCCATGTACTAAGCCCGACACTCCGACAACCTCGTCTTCTCTCGCTCTACTCTACGTATCTTTACCACCGACAACACTCGCTTCCTCCCCTCGTCGCCATCGACTCGCACGACGACGACGACGACGACATCTCCCCCATTCACACCCGGTACTCCTTCCCACGACCACACACCATCGCGGGAGAGAATGCCTTACACACCACCCTCCCACAGGTCTCCGGCTTCGTCGGCACCCTCTTCACCAAGCCAGAGCCGGAGACCTTCGATCCACCAACCACAGAATGGCGGCCTTACCTCCCCAACATCATCGACCAAGCCCGCACTCCCTCGATCGGCGTCGTATCTTATGAAGCACCGACGAACCCCCTCGGCCCCGGCACCCACACAGCATAACGAGTTGTCCCCGTCAGCAACGGTGGAGGATCTCAAGACTATGGCTCTCAACAACATCGTGCGCCAGTCACCCCCACCAATAACGGGCGACAGGCAGGGCATGCCCGCCGGTGCCGTCATCTCCCCTCCCGACTCGGCTAGTGAAGACGAGGGTCAGCTGGAAATGAAGAAGGAGGACACACAGCGGGGCAGGACAATCGAGAACCTCAAGGAGCTCAAGGACGCCATCAGCCAGATCCCCGTTCACCGGTCATGCTCGCCCAACAACCGCACCGATATCCCCGAACCCATCATCGCCGAGATGAAGGAAAAGACAAGGCCGGATGCGGGAGACCTGCTAGTATTGCCATCGCAGGCCAAGGCCATTGCCGACATGCAGCAGAAGCAGGACGCCGCCAACGGAGTCAACCGCCGATTCTCCCACACCCGATCCGCCACCGAGTCTCACATCGCGCTGAGCAAGTCTATGGAAAGCTCGCTGACAGGATCTGAAGAGGACACTGACGAGGAGCGGCAAAGAAAGCCTCCCATGGTGCGCAAGAAGTCGGGTGAGCTCGTGCGGCCTGCTCTGCGACCTCCATCTCGCCGACGACCCTCCAGTATGCCTGGTACGCCCACCTTCAAGGCTGTCCACTTTGACTCGCATCTCGAACACGTTCGCCATTTCTTGCAGGTCGATCGCCCGTTGGCCGTTAGTGCTGGCTCATCGCCGGTCGATAACTACGATAGCGATACCGAGTACCCTTTCAACGGGAACGACCAGTCACAGGCGCGTCAGCCTCCCTTCGAGTGGGAGCTCGTCCTGTCCAACTTCCCCGCCGATACCCCCGCTCGCAGGTCGCAGCCTGTCCGTCTGGAACGTGTTTGGCTCTCTAGCGACCAGAAGTGCTTGATAGGGTCGGTGGCAGTGGTTAACCTAGCGTTCCACAAGAGTGTTACTTGCAGGTTTACTTTGGACTACTGGAAGACCACCTCCGAGGTCTCGGCCGAGTACATGAGCGAGATTGTGCCCGCGGATTCGCCCCTCGGACAGGACCGCTTCAACTTCACCATCAAGCTCTCCGATATGGCCAACCTCGAGTCCAAGACGCTCTACTTCTGCATCAGGTACAACGTCAACGGCCAGGAGTTCTGGGACAGCAACAACGGCATGAACTTCCAGATTGACTTCCGCAAGAAGGCTCTCCCCGCGAACGGCAAGAAGGGTGTTATCGGCGCTGCTTCTCGTTGTGTTAACGGTCTGCCCAAGAGCAACCGTCGCTCCAACCAGTCGTCGGCGGCACCAAAGCCCAAGTTCGCTCCTATCGGCGCGGATGACTTTGGTGGCAAGAGCAAGCTCAGCTTCGATACATCCCTCGATGACTACATTGGCGACTCGCTTCCCGCCGGCCTTCGCTTGCGTGGTGTTAAGAGCACCACCAGCATTCCCAGCGATAACCTGCCGAGCCGTCTGTCGGCCCCTAGCGGCCAGGCCTTTGCCAACCGCTACGACTTTGGTGCCTCACTTGCCACGGCCATCCAGACCGCCAAGGATAACCTGCCCAAGAAGGATGATGGTCTTTACATGAAGTCCTCCAGGAAGCCTGCTGCTGCGAACTCTTCTATCCAGCGCAGGGGTCATCCTACGCTAACTACTTCTGTTGCTCCCGCTCCCGCTCCTGCTCCTGCTGCTGTCCCAAAGAAGGCTCCAGCGCCAACACCTGCTCCTGCTCCTTCTACCGCTGCTCCTGCGACTACTACCCCTGCTCCCGCTAGCACCTCAGCAAAGCCTTCTCTCAGCATTCCTGGTGTGTCCACCACCGGCAGTATTGCTTCGTCCTCGTATGAGGAGCTCGTCAACAAGTACTGCTTCGTAAGTTGTCCTTGCCCTGGGTCTCTGGTTAATAGCATTTGACAAGCCTCAAGGCCCCCCACATCTCGCGGTAACGATCATTAACAAAGTATTCATTACAACAGTTTGGATCCACCAAGCAGTCCAGCCCTCAGATCAAGGAGGGTAGCTTGCGCAACGGTCGCTTCGATAGTGCCGGCGACCTTCCCCAGCTTGCTAGCACCACCAGCAGCAACAACTCGAGCTACGAGGGAAGCCCTGTTCATAACAACTTTTACGGTATGGGGTCTACGGCTCAGCATCACTCGCTGCACCCGAGGGATCCCAACCCTTATTTCTCTCATGGAAGTTTCATGAGCTTTGGTGGGGGGTCGCCGGCTGAAAGTCCTTTGAAGATGGGCTTCCAGTCTCAGCAAAACTCAGGTAACCCTTCAAGCAATGGGTCACGCACTGGCCCTGGCACTAACAGCTTTGGATCTGGCTACGGAACCGGACCCAGCTACGGATCGAACTCTACTGGTACGTCGTCGAACGAGTACCCATATCACCACAGCACTATGCCTTATGCCGATCGTTTCCCGTTTTACACAAACAACTATAACTATGGTGGCGCGGAAGCTCATGCTGCGACAGCTATTAGGGGGTAGATGACATCTCTCTTGGGGGGTCTATCGTCTACATCCGTGGATCCCAACAACAAAGGCGGCCCGTTTCTCTACATGAATCCCACACATTCAACCTGTGGGATTACATACACTCTCGACATACCATCACCGGCCTCGACATAAACTTTCTACTCTTACCGTCTCCTACTCATTGGTTTCTTTTTTTTTTTTTTTCTCTTTCGGCATTTGCTCTTTCTGTTTTGAAGCATCCACTAGTTTGGCGTTTGGGTGGTTTCTTTTTCCTACTTCTCCTTTCAACAGCATGATGATCACGAATTCAAACTTCGATGTACGATTAAGGGAAACTGGCGGATCACCGGCACGGACAGGTTTCCTGGTCTTCCTGGATTGGAGAGTTTTTGGTGGTCGGGCTTCTTATTTCTTTCATGGAGTTGGTTGGCCTGCAAACTCACATTCGCTGGAAGTCAACATTGGCGGTCCTCTTCAGGTCAAGTAAGGCCAAGGAGCGGTTCATTCTTTCGGTCATATCACATCACTCCACAGCCTCCCCCCTTTATTTCCCACTACGACAAGCACATCAACCCGGCTCTCGCACACACACTTTCCGCGACAGCTGATGGAACCTTCAAGCACCTTCATGAAATCGTTTTGTCATTGGGTCTCCTTTCCCAATTCGTCGTGGCAGTCCTTTCAGGCTGCCCGACTCGGTCGTCGAGCTCTCCTCCTTCTGGAAGTCAGGGAGCAAGATGATGGATGAAATGCTTCTTTGCATGGTGGTGATGGATTCTGTCACCGAGTGGCTGTTATTAGTACTCGGTTAGGGTTGAGTGTGTTTGCCGCAATTGTGCAGTCAGTCGGTCGTCAACAGCAAAGGTCCCAAAGCATTGCGTCAGCAGTTGCTTCACATGGCATTAGTCCGCTCGGTCGAACACTATCCTGGGCGCGAGACTTTTGTTTTGTGGACAGCTTGCAGTGTTGGTTGAGCTTATGCTACACGACATGACCCCGACAAAGTGCACACAAACACACAAAGAGGCAGTGGGTTTGGAATGCGAGTGACTAAAGGGATATGAATAGCTGGACTGGGCACTGGACTTGGAGGGAGCAGCACAATGGCAGATGGCAGAGCTTGGGAGTAGAGTAGAGCTTCTTGGGGTGGACCAGTCATCGCGAGTTTTGGGCAGGTCGGCGGGGACCTGCTTGGTAGTTTGTTTTGGTATCTTTGTTATGGCTTGGTTGGCTGGCTCGCGAGGTTGCAAAGGTTAGGTTAGGGGTCAGGAAAAAAACGGGTATGATTGATAAATTTGATGAATTGCACACCACATGAACGCGCGCACGAGTACGGTACCAAAAAGTACAAAATGAAAAACAGACATGAGATATTAGGAATGTTGTCGGTAATCTGATAAACCTGTCCTCGTCTCCTCCTACAGTGTTGCCTGCTAGCCTTCAAGCCTCAGGTGGCCTCACACTTTCACGTCCAATGCCCATTCAAATCCCCACATCATCGACGCTCGGATTGGGAGTCGTTTAGTTGCGCTAGTCGTCAATAACAGTTCTCTCAACCATCTCAACCATCCAGAGTGCAAGATAAACCCGAGACAATAAACGTCCAATTACGATGCAAAGGGAAATCCAATCTTCTCGTCGATAATCAAATTCGCAAGAACACCAAGGTCCAAAGTCCCTCAACCAACTCCTCAGTCCAGTCCCCTCCAAGCAAACTCCCTCCGGGCCCTCCCTGAGTCCTAGTCTACAGACAAGTACCAAAAGGCGGAAACTGCATGGTTCCACACTTATACGGTCCCCCACACCACTTATCCCATCCAACCTGACCCTGCTTGAAGCAAACGTAGAGGGAATCGTAGATATGCGAGGGGTCAGTTGGCTGCTTGTAGCTTTGGAGGATGGAGATGAGGTCTTGTTCGGTTGTACCTAAAGAGTGTAAGACCAAAAGATGGAATCGAGGTCAGCATCCATGCGTCTGATAGTTGACTTCCGAGATTAAAGGTAAGGAATTGATAAGGAGAGAATTGAGTACAAAGGGTAGGTAGATGTAAGGACGGGAAGAAGACATACCACTTTTGATAAGATCCCAACCACAGACGCTGTAGCTGTAAGGGCAACCTTTGATTTCGGCGTGGGCTAGGTCGGTGAAGGTTGAGAAGAGGATGGATGCGCTGGTGAGAAGGGTTGCGAAGCGGATTGTGACCATGTTGGGTGAACTGCGACTGCGTTGGTTCAAGCTGTGGATACGATGGGTAGGTATACTTGATCGCGTTGACTAGTGTACAATGGGTGCTAAGATAGTAGGTAATCCCAATGATCGTATAATGATTTTGACCTGTCGGGTGTGAGAGGTTGGGTAGGTAGTGAGGAAGGAAAGTTCGGTTTTGGAGTATCTTTATACTCGATCGATAGTCGATATGTCACGCCAGTAAGGCGAGCTCTCAAGAAAGAAGTGTATGTGGTAAGAATGCCAAATACTCGGATCCTTTGGTTTAGGTGATTTAGACCCGAAAGACTGCTTGTCATAGAATAGGTGGCTTGGTTCAATGTTCACCCGGACATTGAACAGTTGGGGCTCGATAGAAGCTGAACCATTGTTCAACACATCTCCATACGGAAAATAAACACCGGCGTCTGACTGTCCCGGAATGGCAGTGGCGCTACCTCCGTCGATCACCCAGAAACCTTTGAAGACAAGGAAGGACCGACAGGGTGGAAATAAAAGCGCAAACGCTATACAAGTGGGTAAGTGGGTTCATCCGTCTTTGAAACAACCAGTATGAGGCGGAAAGTCCGTCGACTGGATGAATCCGCACGTATTTGGTCCTCCACACCATTCCTCAAACACCGTTGTCCAATCCGCATTATCCTCCAGCGGGACACAAGCGTAAGCAGAATCGTAGATGTGTGTCGCGTCTGTTGGTTGCTTGGCTTTCTGGAGGACCGTGGCCAGGTCTTGTTCGGTTGCTAGTTCTGTGGCGGAAGCGTTTTTGGTTCATGTTAGCACTGGATTGGATGCCTTAAGTGCGGCTCAGCATGGGAAGTGGAAGAGATGCTGTAAACATGGAATTTAGCACGAGTAATAGAAGAATATGAATGCACGGGTAAAGTACGGACGAGAACAAAAAATACGGAAGGAGAAAACGTGGAGGAAAAAGTTTGCGTGGAGACATAGACCAAGGTACCACCGGCACGGAAGAAAAAAAAAAAAAAAAAGGCTTGGCGTAGGTACCTACCTTCTTGTATAAGTTCCCAACCGCAGTGATATTCCATGAAGTCGCAGTCAGCACGAGCAAGCTCAGCCGTTGACAACAGGATGGCTGCGCTAGCCAGAAGGGTTGCAAAGCGGGTCATGATGCCGGACGGGACAGGAACCAAGCCTGCCTGGTGATTCCAAAGGGCCTTCGAAAGAGCAAGCCGTCGTATCTGGTGGTTGAGCCAGCATAGCATCGTTCAATGTCGTTGAAATGTCGGCGTTTATAAGCATGGAATCTCACGACTGGAGTTCCGAGTATTTTCCGGATGGAGAAGCTGACTTGACGTTGTGCTGAACTCGGATCCAGTCTCAAAGTGAGTCCGGGGTACGGTGGCTCAGTCCGGGGTTGTCTCAGGAGCCAGGAGTAAACTGGCGTAATGATGTCTTAACTTCATTGATCACTGCAGTCGTACCCAACTTTTAGGCTTCCAGTGTTCACTAGCTTGTGTCTAAGCGGTTAATCGAACCCGACAAACGGAGGCTCCCTTTGCCGCACATTTGCTCCTTCAACAGGAGTTCAGACAAAGCTGACAGAAGACACATGCACTGATATCGGGAGACTTCAGGCGCAATGCTTTGATCATGAGAATTATACATTATCTACAGATTACATCTCTATGTACTCATCGCTAACATCATCGCTAACATCATTACTCCTTTCCCTTCTCCGAGATCATTATGAACAGCGGGTATCCAAAGTCAAACCACCTCCCAATCCTTCCCGTCATTAGTTGCGTAGAGGTATCCCATTCCATCAGATGATCAGAACAACCACCTCTCCTCGCCCATCGGGCCATCTTCAACGTTAAACCTCACCCTCACCCTACCCGGCCTCGCCCTCCCCGTCGCCTTCTTTGCCTCCTTCCCTACCCCCTTCCATATCTCCTTCACTTTCTTCCCAACCTCCAAATCCATCACCTTCTCCTCTTTCGACTCCTCCGCCCCCTTCAAATTCTCGCCTTCCACTCCCTTCTCACTTCCCTCCCCATCTTTCTCCCCATCCTTCTCCCCATCCTTGCTTCCCCTCTTGTCCTTATCCTCCCACGGCGCCTCCCCAACCCCATCATCCAACCAACACCCCAAATCCACACACCAAACCCCCGCCTCCCTATTATGCCTCACCTCCTGCCTACTCACCCTCCCCCCATCCTTCGGTATCCACAACCGCGGCGCCGGCTTCCACATCTCCGGCGGGTAATACCCCCTCTTATTCTCGTATCCCCTCGGCAATTCCCATCCGTCCGGGCCGGGTCCGTTCCCGACTTTTTTGGCGAGGGTCCTGAAATCCGCGTAGACAGAGGGGTGCAGCCAGCGCTGAATAAGATTGGGGTCTTGGATGGAAGGGTCGGGGGTGAGGAAGCGGTGGATTTGATACAAGAAGCGGGTTAGCGGCGACAGCCGGCCGGGAGGCCCCGTGCCGTTGGCGGAGGCTTTGAGCGTGGAGAGCTGAGATTTTAGGGTTGTTTTGGCGAGTTGAGTCAGCGAGTGTCGGATGGAGGAGGACCCTTCTAGTCCGCGCATGCGGGTGGGACCGGCGGAGTCGAAGTCGTCGTCGTAGAGGCCGGGCGGCTCGGGGTCGTCCGTGGAGGGGTCGGAGTAGTCGAAGGAGGTGGAGGCGTAGTAATCGGCTGCGGAACCGCCGATGACTTCGGCGGGGATGCCTGCCCCTGGGGTTGACATGGAGGTGTCGTTGTAGTAGTCGGCTGCTAGACCGCCGCCGGGCGCGGATGTAGGGTCGGAGGGGGTGGGTTGGGAAACTGGGTTGATGTGGTCATCGCCGTCGCCGTCTTCGGCGATTTGGCCGTGCTGCTTTTCGAGGGCGAGGGTTTGAGGTAGGCTGGCGAGGAGGGGAGAAAGGGCTGAACTGAGGGAGTAGTGCGTGATGGCGCAGAAGCCGAAGAAGAGGATCATTAGAAGCATAGGGCCAAAGGCTTTCTTGAGCGCAAACAAGCCGATGAGACAGATCTCGGCGATGTACAGGCCGACCATGAGATGTAGAAGGGCGCGCGGGTAGAGCAACCCCTTCGTATCCAGCTGCGAGTCGTCATGGATGTAAATCAGCGAGTACCGGTAAACCACGCTCACGAACAGCATCCCAAACCCAGCAAACACCAGAATCAGCGGGCTGATGCACGAATACGCCAACGCAATGACTCCCATGTTGGTAAACCGTGGATACACCGCCCCCCAATGAATCGGCGTCAGCTTCCTCCACCTTAGATACGCCTTCCTCGGATCGACCGCGAACTTGCTCGCCACATCATGTCGAAACAGATCACCCACATTCGCCAGCTTGCCGGCGCCCGCACCAAGACACTGCACAAGGATATAGGACAAGTAAAAGTTGCTAGCCTTGGGCAAATTCTGCGCCAGCAAATCCGGCGCCGATAACGGCTCCTTAAGGACATCCATAATCGCCGCCGACGCCGCGCTCGTAATGGTCGTGACCAAAAACACCTGAATCACCTGAAAAGCAAAGTACGCGCTCTGGCAATACAGCTCAACCAGCGCATGGGACGGACATCCGGCCACCCTGGCGCAGACTCTCAGCCCAGCGGGGACAATAGCCATTAGCATACTCAGTGCGAGAGCGGGTAACAAGCCCTTGATGACACCCAGGATCACCTTGGGCAACAAGGGGACCCAAAACAGAAAGGGGAGTTTCTCGGACAGAAACTCAATGTTGCTGACGATACCGACGGCGGCGGAGGGAATGGACCAGAAGATGATGGCGACCACGACGAGGGCGAGCATGAGGAGCTGACGCATGATTCGTTCCCACCAGCGGATCCTGAGTGAAGACCAGATGACTTGTTCTGGTCTGACGCCGATGTAACGCGGGGACATGTGCATCGGTTGGTGATGAGCTAAAATCTGGTAGGCGGCTTCGGCGGAGGCTTGGGAGTCGAATTCGATGAAAGCGGAGGAAAGGGGCTGGCCGTCTCCCGAACGGAATTTCCGGCGGAGTTTCCAGATGTCGCGGTTGAGGACCTTCAAGCGGGCCCGTGTCCAGCGGATGGTGTCGACGCGCCGGCCAAAGTTGTGCAGAGGTCGGTGATGGGGGCGGTCATTGGCGCGGAGGTAGATGGCGGCTACAGAGCCTCGGACGTCCGGAAGGGAAGCAGGGTAGCCGTATGGGTGTTGGTACTCCGGGCCGAGGTCGTCGTCTTCGGACTTTTTGGGGGCGCCCGGGTCTTCGCCGGGTAGGGCTGGGGTTTCAGTCTCGTCAACGGGCATGGGAGGCGCTTCGGTGCGTCGTTCGGACATGCGGATTCGGACCGGGTCGGTCTTGACCCCTTTCTCTAGATCGCCATCTTGGGTCGATCCGCTCGATTCGTGCAAGGAGAAGGATGATGTCTTTGAAGGTTGGGGGTCGTCGATCGTGAGTTCGTCCGCGAATGGTGGCGCGCCCTTTCCTTCCTTGATGTTCTTCATCCTGACCGTGTTTACCTTCTTGATGAGTTCGATCTCCGCCTTTTCCAGTCTTTCCGCCACATCATCTCTATCCTCCACTAGACCGCGGAGGTAGTTGGTGTTCTTCGGGATCCAAATGTTCTTCACTGAGTCGCCAAACAGCTTTTGTAGCTTCGCCTCGTCCAGATACGGCTTCGGAATACACGTAAACAGCACCGTCCTAGCCGATAATCGCTTGCTCATGTTCGGTGAGAGCAGGTAGGCCTGGCGCAAGTTGATGTAGTAGATGCATTCTCGGCAGACCATGAACAGCACAAAACCTATGAACAGTCATAAGCCAACAGCCCAGCGCACGGTGATAGGAAAGGAACGACAACAAGGACTAACCAAAAAACAACCAAGCGACCACCACATGCGCATAATACTTGCTCGGCAGCTTGACATTGCCCATCGTCAACTTATCCAGCTGCCTCTGCACATTCCCTCCGGTCGCATTGATCGGCAGCAAGATCGGCCATGATACCGCCAACCCAGCAAAGCAAACAACCGACAAGATCCTCAGAAACCTGAGGAACAAATACCCATCTAACGAGCAATTATTGAGTATATAATCATCATCAATCTGCCAGAAAGGTTTGACCCAGTCGATCCACCCATTGGGCAGCTTCGGAGCCGGATGTCTGCATCACACAAGATCTCGTTAGCCAGGCACAATGCAATCATTTTGCAATCTGCCGAGTCGCACGGGTCGTTGCACACGGTCGGCACTTATGACATGACACATACTCTGGCTCGCGCAACTGTGCAATAGTCCTAGGTGCATACGTTCTCGTACTAGTCCGACGACACGTGAAGAATATCAAAAGACAGATGGCCGCGTAGATGACGACGGGCACAAAGGTGCTACCGAGGGCGCTCAATGACGCTGGGTCTTTGTGGTTGCCGCCGGACTGGGAGAGGGTGCCGCCGGATGAGCCATCGCGGCCGGAGCCGATTCTGGTGTCATCGCTTTCGTTCTGTTGTTGTGGTGGTGATAGGTGTTTGGGTTAGTGATGTTGCTGATGAAGTGAGTTCAGTTGCTTGTCAGGTGAAGATGAGATGAGATGAGACGAGATGAACGGGTGGGAAAGGGGAACAATGGGAGCGGGGACGAGACTAAAGACGGAGCGGGAGTCGGGAGCGGCCCGGGCGGCGTCGACAATCGGGATGAACGGGCGGAAGAGACAGCAAGCGAAAAGACGAAAGAAAGACAATCGGACCTACTATAAACTTGATGCTGCTCCTGTTCCATTCTTCCGCTGCCCTTTTCCACAGGTGGGTGTGGAACTCGGACAACCACTCCATGTCCATCGTGGGTTGTGGTTGTCTGTCTGGTTGCGTGTTTTCTTAAGAGCTAGAGACGAGACCCAGACCCAGCAGACACAACTGACGGGTGAAGGCGCACTTTGCTTAGGTCATGTTAAGAATGCCACTCCAGGCACCGCGTGCAACACAGGAAACGAAACAGCTGATGATGGATGATGTGCAGATGGACCGAGAGAATTGAACTCGAGCTAATGCCAGGAACAAATTCCACGGACTGGGGAAGTAGCGTAGAATTGCAGGCGGGCGGGCGCGGGAGAGCTGTGGTGGGAAAAAAAGGAATGGATGACGGGAGAGAAAACAAGCCAGTCCCAGCTGGAGTTCTCTGGAGCCGCTCTGGAGCCCTCTGAATCGCGAGCCCTACGACCTTGGCGGTGGTGGGCAGTGGATTTGTCTCATTTTCGAACAATGGTCCGCCACCGGGGTCGCCCAGGTTTCTGAACGATCCTGAGGCCAGTGAGGGAGGGGCCTGGCCAGAGGAGGCTTTTCGGGCTTTTGGGGTGTTTATCCAATCACAAAACACATTGTGGGATGAGCGGAGTAAACTGTGAGTGGAGGACAGACGTCGTCAGCAAGGAAAGAAAAAGACCGGTTGTCAGACGGGAGTTACCTTACCCGACGTCGTACAGGAGGCCGCTGACTGAGATCCTTTTCAAATTGCTTCCTAAATCCAAAAGCTTTCACCTCACATCATCATAATACTCGGATCCCTATACCCCCAACACTCAAGATCTCGTACCTCCCACCAATGCTTCGTCCCCCGATTTCACTGAGCCGCCCCTGGCGATGTAGTGATGACAGTGGACACTCTCAAGATCTACGCAACTTCCACGCGCTATCCACAGATACGGTATAGCGCATCTCTCACAAACCCATGGGATTGGACAAGTGCGGGAGCGCGAAACACTGATAAGGTATGCGATTTGCGCGACTGGCTGCGAGCTGAAAACAAGGAGTACAACCCTTTTCTCTGTTCTCCTTCCCCAACCTCCAGTTGGACAAGGCCCAAAACTTTCCTTCTTTTCTTCTTCTTCTTCTGCCCCTCCCCCCCC